>PVKN010015378.1:0-18548 GCA_004027915.1 Capromys pilorides | reverse complement strand
ATGCCCTGAAGATAGCATTTCCCATATTTATGGTCCAAATAATGACACTTTAGGGAAAGATGATATGTACCCCCCACTCTTTTGACCATATGTATGAGAAATACTATAAGGAATTCTACTCCACCTTCTTAGTCACTCCAAATCTGACAGGTGACTGAATACATTTGCCTAGAGAATTAGGTTGCACTTCATGGCATTCTCTTACAAGGACATCAGAACTCCTTCCCTCAACAGTAGCATAGTTCAGTCTTCAATGACTATTAAGATGTTTTCTTTCAATAGTTAAACACATCTTCTGCTTAATTTCCTTCATCCAGGTGCTCTTCAATCCTTTGAAATGTTTGCCAACTGAGTCTCTCTAATGCCTAGGCAGTGTGAATGCAGGTGTAGCAGCACCAAACACAGTAATCATGGCATGACTGAAATCTCATTTAATTTGCTGTCTCTGAAAGAAATAAAAAGGGAGAAAGAGAGAAAGAGAGAGACGGAGAGACAGAGACAGAAATAGAGACAGAGAGGGAAATGGAGACAGAGACAGAGACAAACAGAGAGACGGAGACAGAGAGGCAGAGACAGACAGAAACAGAGAGACAGAGATAGTGAGACAGACAGAGAGACAGAGGCAGAGAAACAGAGAGAGACAGAGAGGGGGTGGGAGGGAAGGAAGGAAGGAGGGAGAGAGAGAGACAGACAGACAGACACAGAGACAGAAACAGAGACAGAGAGGGAAATGGAGACAGAGACAGAGAGACAGACAGAGAGGCAGAGACAGAGAGACAGAGATAGACAGAGACAGAGAGGGGGTGGGATGGAGGGAGGGAGGGAGGGGGAGAGAGAGAGAGTTGCAAGCAAGGAAACAAGAACATGCAAGAGTAGGAAGGTAAGTGAGACTCAGTCAGAAAGAGAAGCCCACAGCCTTTCTATTTCACTTCCTTTAGCTAAAAATGTCAAAGCTAGGGGAAATACAAGGAAAGCTATTTTTGAGAAAATACCATGGTGCTACAGATCAGAAAAAAGTTTCAGCCTGGCTATTTTTATTGGATTTCCCTCATATGTAACCAAGTTTAGATACAGGCCTGGAGGCTTCAAGTAGGGATAGTCTTTGCTCAGAGAAAGCTCCCTGGCTGTCTATGACCCCTGGGCTGGGCACACAACTCTAGAGCTTAAGCTTCTCTAAAGAGCTCCAAACCACAGGAATGGCCCTGGAGCAGTGTCTTGTAAATGTTTCCTGGATCCGATATAGTCTCTATGCTTTCAGTGGTGAAGCTGGCAAGTAGCTGGTTGGAATGGCCCTAAAATTCTTAGTGCCTCCCTCTTTTATATCCATGTGAATGTCACAGTCTTGAGTCATAAAGTTGGGCAGGTACAACTGCCACCACACTCCACCCTCAACTCAGAAAGCAGAAACAAGTGGATTTAGGAAAAGGAAGAATGAGCTGGAGCGCCCGTGACAGCTCTGTCAAGTGCTGAGTTTATGCCTGAGTCCTTGAGTCTCAGGTCTGGTTCTACCACTAACTACCTTAAGGAAGTCACTTCACTGCTTGCTACCTCGGTTTACTATGAGTATACCAGTTGTCCCAACTCTTCCTCTTGACCATCTACCTTTTCTACCAGACATCTTCAAGTTCACATATAAGTTGCAAATCTCTATAATTTATGTTCCTTCTTATAGTTGGCAAAGGCACAGAAGTAAATACATTGACTAGTACATAATTTCTGTTTGCTAGATTAAAAAGTTAATTTGTAAAAGACTAAATTTAATGACATTTTATTTTTTCACTTATGTACATATACAATCTTCCTAAGCTACAAGTTAATAGGATGACAAAGAGTAGCTCTATGATATGAAGCCAGTATACTAGGAAACAGCAGGACATAAAATTTATTAAAAAATCAGTGATCTCATTTTCCCTAATAGTTTTGTCATAGAAAACCTTAATACTGTTCCTACAAATCTACATGAGTGTCTTTACAAAGGAGTTGAAATAGGCAAAAAGAATATTCAGGACTACAATATTTGCAAAGCTTCCAATGTTGATACTGACTATCCTTGTTTAATTCAGTCATACTCAAAATAAAAGAAAAGAAAAAGACATGGAATTGGTAATTGAGTTTGAAAACTGCAGGTACTTAAATAAAGTTAAAAAACCTGCTCAGGTCTACTAACGGCCACACTCCATGTTTCATGGTGACATTCAGCACCCAGTTTATGGAAGAGGAAAGCTTTGGTCTGAGGCACAATGGCTAAAGTTGGTTTAATAAACTCCCTGTTACCATGACTGCAGTGAGAGTCATCATCGACTGGGATGCTTAATATTTATGGTTTTTTTTTTTTTCCAGCAAAATTCCTGCGCTTCCATCAGCTCTGACTTCTGTTATTTAAATGAAGAACAATTGCATTTTATACATAAAAGCAGTGTCAATTGCACTTCTTAAAAGAGTAAGGTAAGTAATGAATGAGTCAGTTTAGAAAATATTGATAAATATAGTCTTTGATTCTGAGCAGATGATTTAGATTTATCACTGATTTTAATGGGACAATGGGATCTGGACCATATTGCACCAGAAAGAATGATATAGTAATAGAGTGATCCTTAACATGCATGAAAGTGCTTCAGGCATCCTCCCTGGACACCACATGTGCAGATGCTAAAACCTCTTACATCAAATGGTGTAGTCTTTGCATATCACCTACACACATCCTCTCACACATTCTAAAACATTTTAGATTACTTACACTACTCCATACAAAGAAAATGCTGTATACATAGTTGCTGAACTATAACCTTTAGATGTAAGGGCAGCCTATAATCCCAGCACTCGGGAAGCTAAGGTAGGAAGAGCTCTGAGTTGAAGATCAGCCTGCACTACAAAATGAGTTCAAGACCAGCCTGAACTGCATAGCAAGATCTTAAGACCCCCTCGCCAAAAAAGGATGATGACAAAAAGAAAATCTGCATATGTTCAGTATAGATACAAATTTTTCCGAATATTTTTAATCTACAGTTTGCTGAATCACTGATGCAAAGCTTGCACATAAGGAGAGCAATGTACTTTGATAGTTGTCTAATTTGACTTTTTAATGAATATTAAATACTTAAAGCATTATTTTTCATAAAAATTATTTAAATTGTGCTCATGTAGAACTGAATAGTATGGGTTTTAACTTTATTTATATCAAGTGATTACAAGACAATTGATCTCAACTGTTTAAAAAACCTTGTGTATAAATTGTTAACTCTGAGAGGCCTGTCTTATGTGTGTGCATGCACATGCTCACACACACAGTAAACACCACCAGGCTTACCAATCATTTTAGCCCTGACAGACAAGGTTGGTGGGTTAATTAGTTGTTACAGTATTATGATTCCAGAGTAACAAAGTAGTATAATAGAGACTGCACATTTTTGCTTAAACAAAACATAAGAAGTACAGGTTGTACGTGTGGAGACTAAGCTCAGTGGGTGCGTACTTGCCTCACATGCGTGGGGCTCTGAGCCTGGTCCTCACCAAGGAGCACACACCAGCACAAGGCTCATGTAAGGATGTATTAAACTAAAAACAGGGTCTTTTTTCCTCTATACCAAATGACATATTGTAATAAAAAATGTTCTGTTGAAAAGTATATGCTGTTTTTTTTTGGGGGGGAGGAGGACGACCAGGGTTCGAACTCATGACTTTGCACTTGCCAGGCAGGCACCTGTGCCACAGAGCTATTTCCCCAGCCTAAAAAGTATATACTCTTTAGGAAAAACTAAATTATAATTTTGAGAAACATGGTGCTTAAATAAAATAGTAAACTCACAAAGTTAGGCAATATTAGGCCAGGCATGGTGGTGAATGCCTATAACATCAGCACTTGGGAGGCAGAGGCAGAAGGAATGCTTCAAGTTCAAGGTTAGCCAATGCTGCAGAGCGAGTTCAAAGCCAGCCTAAAATCCATAACAATACCCTGTCTCAAGAAGAAAATGAATGCCAAAGGAAAAAAATTAAAAAACAAAACAAAACAAAAAAAGGGTGAATATTTGATTGTTTTAATAGCAATCAAAATTTTGAAACACTCTTTCTAGTCAATCAACTGGTAATCATTTTCTCCTATAACCTCACTGTAGATCATCAGCCCCGGCCTTCAGCAATACAGTGCAGAATGGTTCCAACTGCTACACAAAGCACAAAACAGTAGCCATTGATAGATCCTCTAAAATCAAACGAAGGCGAAGCCTTCAGATTGGCATGGTTACTCTGTCTCAAAGCATAATCCATTTGTGCATTTGCTTGGGAGCTTGACTCACATTTAGGACTTAGGAAGTTAAGTGATATACTCATTAACTAAAAAATTAAGCTTTTGATCATTTTGAGGTAGATTCAAGATGCTTAATGATAGTGTTATGAGGACTAATGTAATTAAACTATTTTATTTAAAATTAATTTAACACTTACTAATTTAGTTCAAAATTTATTAATTAAACCTTCATTCTTTAGTTTAGTATTTTCTGATTTAACATTTACTAGTTGATAATTTAACATTTACTGATGAACATAGTATAGTATGGCTAGCCATCATTTTAGTAGGTATGTATCAGTGGAATCATCTAAGTAGCATACAACAAAGGTATTGACTACCTGACATGTGACTTCATCAGTCATTTTCTTTTTTAAAAAAAGTTGATCCATTTTATTTAGTATCAGAAGAATGAAATAATAAAAGGTCATTTTTTGCTAGTAGCCAAATTTTGCATCTTTAAAATATAAGCTGAATAGCTGCACCATTTTTGCCCATAGAGTTTTTAAAGAGTAATTTTGAGAGGGCTAATATGGACACGGTTGCGAGGCGGAACTATTCATAAAACATAGAACCTGAACAAACTTAGGTACAAATTAATGGGGAAAACAAAGATGAAACTGATTATCAAACGTCCTTTATAGAAAGACCTCTAGTCAAAGAGGTCTCCAAGGTCTCCTTCTTGGAACTCCAAGAAGGCTGCTTAAGCCTGGGAGATGTAAAAGAAGTGGAAAGATAAGACCAAGATAGGGACAGGGCCTTGAGGGGAAAAAGAGGTTAACATAAACCTGCATGTAAGAGGAAGAACGCACATACACTGGAAAATGAATTCCAGTCAAAATAACAGCCTAGTGGCCAGGCGTGGTGGCGCACGCCTGTAATCCCAGCACTCGGGAGGCTGAGGCAGGAGGATCAGTGTGAGTTCGAGACCAACCTGGGCTACAAAAGTGAGCTCAAGGCCAGCCTGAACTGCATAGCGAGACCCTGTCTCAAAAAGACAAGAAAAAAAAAAAAAAAAACAGCCTATGTTTTCATTTTCTAATGATTAGTAAACATGTTGTCAATACAAATGGAAAGGAAGGAAAGTAGAAAGGAAGACAAAAAAGGAGAAGAAATCAAGCTGTTTGCTCTAAAGGCTGCTAACATAATGAAGGCACTATATCAATGTTAGCCATGTGTGTTTCGATGTGAACTAAATTGTTTACAACTTTCCCCATATCCACAACCACAACCTAACAACAGAATGAAAGCAAAGCTTGAGTTCTTTATTTCCTATATTTGCATACAATTCCACTAAAATGTGTAAGAGCTTCCAGTGAAAGTATTTCCACTAAGGAAGCTTTCTCTCTTTAAGAGGAAAGACTAGAAAACACAAAGGTTAGATTCAAAATACTTTTATTATACAAGAGTCAACAAATGGTGGTCACATTGTTATACGATTTTCAATTCACTACAGAACTGCTTCTAATATATGTCCGGTATAATTATTACAATGAAGAAGACATGACCTTAGTTTCAAGTAATGACAACAGAGGATAGGAGAGAAAATATTATGCTGAGATAGAAAAGCAAAACAGATTTCTTCCCTCAACGCCCACATCAACAAAATCCCATTCTCTTCCTACACCTACGAATTCTAACAGCTGAGGGTTTGTTTCATTCCTCTTGTCCTATCCCTGAGTCCCAACCCACCTAAACTTTCCCACAGATGTTCTGCCTTGACTTTGGCCCTTTCTGTACCCTATAATAGTCATGTAACTGCTTTTAGTGCCTGGAATCAATTTGGGGGACTAATAATTCTTTGAGACTATAAAACAATTGCTGTTCATATCAAACGTTTTCCTAAAGGAAGGCAAAAGCTATCTATGCATCACGAGAGGGAAAACATAAAACCAAAATATCTAGAGAAGTACATGTTTAGCATTTAAACATCAAATTAAACAGAATGGTGTAAGGAAAACTATAGACATAATGTTCAAAACACTGTCGTCACGTAAGGAGATCTACATTGAGTAGATCAAGACAATAGCCATAGCAGAAACACAGAATTAAAGTAGCAAAAGCACTAGTGTGTCTGAAAAGTCACACATGACTGGAAGAGCTCAGATGTCTTTAACTCATTACAGTACATCACAGACAAAGAAGCTTACACCTGTCATCTACAGGCGTTTATGTGTACCAGTTAGGGATTTACCTAAACTACTGGAGCACTTTCAGCATTAAGTATCACAGCATTCATCTGTTATTTTCTACTAGAATTGTTATTTCGGATTCTTTATCTTAGTCTGTAAAGAGGATGATAAGTCTGGAAAAGAATACTAGTCAAGGGCTACAATTAAAATCCTGGTTTTTACGGTTGGCCTCACAAGGAAATCAACAAATCATTCAGAGATGCACCTATCACCATGTATATGTCTAAGAAAGTGTCACAGCTACTTAATTATGAATGTTAACAGTGCAACTACATTTTGGAAAAGCAAAACATTCCAACCCATTATATAATTACTATAAAATCCAACATAAAATACGTGTGTCATAATAAAGCACAAGGAAACCCACTAACAAATATTTTCTTCTTCCTCCTTTTGGGCAATTAGAATACTTGCAAATTGATTTAAACCAAAAGAAGTAAAGGAATAGAATTATTCTTTCAGGTTTAGAGGATTCTGGGTCAAGTTTCATTTCTGGCTGCATATTTCCAATCAAGTTCAGGATCCTAAAAAAAAATACATACAGGGGAAAGCCTTCCTTTAAGCTCAGCAGAGTAGCATTCACAGAGGCTGCTGTAGGGAGGGGAAGGCTTCTTCCTTGAGCTGGGTGTGCTCCTAGTGTTTGGTTTCCACCCAGAGGGTGCCTGCACCCTCAGAGAAGCTGAAGGACCTACTTGGGAATGAGGTAATGGTCCTGCCAGTTTCACTGGCTCATCCTCTCTCAGCACATTCTTTCTCTGTCTCCTCCCTGAGCAGGTGCTACAAACAGTCACCCTGAGAAAGAGCTGTGAGCAGATCCTAAAATCAAAATTCTTGAAACACTGCTTCTGCTTTTATTAGTCTTGCTACAACCAAAAGCCTAAAGCTGCCAACTAGGAAGAAATCAGTTCAGTTGATAAGGGTTGGGATGGGAGACACTACAACAGGAGAGAAACAAAAAAATAAAAATGAATGCAGTGAAGACATGATTTTTAAACGGAAACTTAATTTTCAACTGCTTTGGTGTTCTGAAGTATATTCAGCAATTTTCCACTTTTCAATTAAAAGCCTGAGAAACTACATTATTTCAGCCAATTGGGGAATATGGATAAATAAAATTAAGCAAACCACACAGAGAAGCAACATATAGGTATCGCTGATCGTAAAGCCACAAGAGCTCTAATAATATCCAAATTGTGAATGCAGACATATACCTGTCACAGCCAAACAGAATTACCACAGAAATCGCTGCGAGCAGACAAAAACAGAAAGTTCTTTATGGAATGAAAACAAATGACTTTTACCTTTTCTTGAAGAGGAAGTGCTTTGTGTGCATAGGGGGAGGTGGCAAAACACATCAGATTTGTGCATTCTTAAGGATTTCTATCAAACACAGACACTCACTGCTCAGCTGAAGGACTGTTCTTGTCACATTTAGATGGACAACTATAATTTTTCCTTTCGGCAGAAAATCAAAGGCATTCTAATGGCTTTTTGTTTATTCAATCTATTTTGACTGCCGGGAAAGTCGTAACTGCCCACCGTACAACGACAGGGTGACAGCCCCAAGCCTTTACGTGGGGCTGGTACCTGCAGCTCAGCCACAGGGCCATTTTGCATAATGTGGCTCACATGAAAGGCTTTGTTCTCCACCGCCTCACTGTGGCTGCAAGCCTCAATTTCAGTTTCCAGTCGTTTCCTCTAACAGATGGCTCATTCTAAGATGAAATAATTTTTAAGTATTTAAGTTCTTACTAACATTCACTAACCCTTTTGTTTCACATTGAAGATCATATACCACCCCGCAATACCTTTGTTTTACACGACTGATTTCATTCACAACATAATCCCCAAACCCTCCAAGATATATTTTAAAGGTTTTCTCTTAGGTGTCTGCTCTTTTTTTGCAGTGCGTGTATGGATGATGGTTGTGTTCGGGCTCGTGTGTGTCTGTGTGTGTGTGTGTGTGTGTGTGTGTAACAAAAAGGGTCCACACTGACTCAGTTTCAAAAGGGCTATGGCCTGCAAGCGTTCCGTGAAAGGCTTACTACACATGGCAGGCAGCAAACGCTGTAAAGGAGCTGGTTGCTAACCAAGGCCTTTTATTTTCTGACAAAATCCTGAATTCTGGATGCCAGGAGGTACAACATCAGTTTCCAGTTTTCAACGATTTTTATTTTCCCTGCCTCCATCGGCTTTCCCACCCCCAAACACACACCTCCCCACTCGGCCTCACACTCTTTCTTGAAATTTCCATCCTTAAACAAAAGACGGGGTTAAGGAAGGAAAGCAAAGCTTTATCCTCGCCCCCCCCCCCCCACACGTAGACACCCCAACCCACACCCGCAAGAAAGGCTTTGGAAGAAAAGAAAGGGGCAGGACGCGCAGCTTTCCACCTCGATTAGGAAGGGAAAGTGGATGTGGAAGCTGGAGCCCGACCCGCGGGTTCCTTCGCGCCCCGCCTCCCAAGCAACCCGACATTGATTTTGATTTTCCTATCATTGTGGGTGCATATCGATCTACCTCCTGCAGCTGTCTTTGGGGGGCTCACAGCGATAAATGACTTTAACAGGCTCATTCTTCAGCGTGCAGGCAGCTGTTTTGCGGGGGAGAAAAAAAACAGCAAAGAACGCTCTCCGCGCATCCCCGCGTCCCCTTCTCTCCTATCATTGCGGAGCGCAGCGCGCCGTTCGCCGGGGGCGCTCGGCCCCGCAGATCTGGAGGCCGGGGAGGGCACCCGGCGCCCGCTTACCTGGTGCAGGAGGGGACGCGGTCCCTGCGGCTGCTCGCGGCCCGGAGCCAGGGAGGACGGGGCAGGGGAGAGGGAGGAGGAGGAGGGAGCGCGGCCGGCGCGGGCGAGGACCGAGAGGAGCACGCAGGAGCCCGCGCAGCCGAGCGCCGCCCAGTGAGAGCGAGCGCCGCCCCGCGCAGCCGCTCCGCCCGCCGGCCGGGCTCGGGGGAGGGGGCCTCCTGCGGGGCTCTTTGGAGAATGCCTCCTCCCAGAGAAAGATGCCCTCCTCTCCGAAGAATACTGTCCCTTCCCAGAGAACTGTCTCTTCCCAAGAGAACTGTCCCCGCCCCAGACAACTGGTCGCCTATCCGCAGACAACTGTACCCTCTCCAAGAACTGCCTTTTCCTCTCCTGAGAGAACTGCCCCCCCTCCCAGAGAACGGTGCTCATCAAAGTGAGACTGTGTCTCAGGGACAGTGAGCTTTTCCTTTGGGCAATCAGGGACATCAGCTTTAGTCTCTCAGGAAGGACACTGCCTCAAAGGCTGTAGACCAGGTTCCCAGGGAGCCTCCAAAAGAGAAAGCTCTCTAACCTTGGCTCCACACCCCCAGGACAGGTACACCCAGAAAGGAGGAAGGAAGACAGGGTTGCCAGAGTAGATGAACTTGTGACAGTCCTAAAGGAAGAACGGCCTAGGCCTTAGGAATTCTAGACCTTGCTGTGTCACTGTTGAGATTCATTTGTTCATTTTTCATTTGACTAATATTTCTTGACACCTACCATGGGTCAGACAATTTTCTAGGCACTGTGAAAAGAGCAGTGAATAAAACAGATAAACTCTACCCCACCAGTAAGAAGAATCTTGCTTCCTTGGACAGAATACTCTAGAAAGCCAGATGCATGATCCAGGGAGGACTCAATCTCTCCATGTATCAGTGAGGAAAAAAACGCCAGCAGCCCCATTCGCGTATGTTCAAAAAGACAACAGGTAAGAAAGATGTTTGAAGAATGTGAGGAATGATTCACATACAATGAATCAAGCAAATGTTGATGTTGAAAACCAACCCTTAAAAATTATCTTTTAAATGTTTTGAAAATGATATGAGAACTGAGGTGGAGAAACCAGATGATTCTTTTTTTTTGATGATCAGAATTTTATTGTACTTTCACTAATAATCTGTGTGCACTTAGGCAAATCATTTCACTTTTCTTATCAATCTCCCCAGACAAACCAAGATAAAGAAGAAGGCAGTGCTTGTGATGTGCTTTTTTAAAAAAAACAGATGATTCCTTACAATGAAATTTCCAACACCAGAGAGCAGTAATGAAGAGAAGGCGAGGCATCTCAGAACAACTTAGTGTCTGCGTCCAGTAGGAGAAGTGTTAAAAGTGGTGGCCGAGACAGTTGCCACAGTGCTGATGAAACAGTAGCTATGAGTTAGTTTTGTCACTTGATTAGCTATAGTATCATAGACAGTAGAATAGTAAAGTGTATGTATGTCTTAAGTATCTGGTCTCATTTTTACATGAAAGGTACCTGGTCAGTGTTGGGAAGCCACAAAGGCCAGAACCCCTCACAGAGCAACAGGTAAAACGCTGACCACATTGCCGCCCATGATGTGTCTGCTCCCTTCCTCCACCCAGCCATCTCTCCTTGTGCCCAGGAACACTTGCTGTTCAGGAGGCTGGAAATGTCAGGGCACACCCAGGAGTAGGGAGCCTGGAGACCGCGGGGCTCCTCCCAGGAAAGCAGCCAGATCAGGAAGAAGGAGCCTGGAGCCTGAGGGCAGGAGAGAGTCACAGGCTCTCACTCAGGACCAGGCAGGTAAGTGCTCATCACAAGGCATGGAAAACAATTAGTGGCAACTCCGTACCCATAACTATGTGATTCACTGCTGTCCATGAAACACGGCTAATGGGAAATGCTTCATTGGATATACTTGAAACATGTGAACTGCACAGGCCAATCACAGAATATGTGGAGAACAAGCTCTACTGTACATGTCACCAAGGTAACATGCTCTCCTCTAAAGAAAAGAACCAAAGGATTTTTTTTTTTTCTTTCAGATATGTTTTCTGGAACTTGAGTTGCCCCTTTCTAGTTCTTAGACTTTCAGATTCAGCTGGGAATTATGCCATTTGTTAATTTGATTTTCAAGGCCTTTGGACCAAAACTGAATTATAGCAAAGATTTTCCTGATTCTTAAGGTGACAGATGAGTGACAATGATCCTAATACATCTCATAAGGGTAGATATATATCTTATTGATCCTTTTTCTCTGTATAGTGGAACCTTGGCTAATACACTAATAATTAAACTCTAATTCTCTTGCAATAGAAAATATACTTTGTATGACTGTAATTCTCATAAGTATATTGCAACTTTAATTCCTTTGAAGTCCTCTGTAGCCAAAAGTAGAGTCTATTTTACATAATATCCTATGTGGTCCTAAAAAAATACTGTTTCAAAATTGATTTTATCCAGGAATGGTGGCGTATACTTCTAGTCCTAGCCACTTGAGAGGCTAAGGTAAAAGTGATTGCAAGTTCAAAGGCAGCCTGGGCAACTTGGTCAGAATGTGTCTCAAATTAGAGGGCTGAGGATACAGCTTAATATTAGATATTCCCTGGGTTTAATTTGGAATTTAAAAAATGACTTAAAATTGATCAGGAGCTGGGGACATGGCTCAGCAGTCTAAGCGTCTGCCTGGCGAGGGCAAGGACTCCAATTCCATCCCTGGGACCACATGCTTTGCCAACACCTGAACTGGGCCTGACACACATCTGTAATCCCAACACTAGGGAGGCTGAGATAAGAAGATCACTATTAGTCTGAACTGCATAGCAAGATCTTATATCAAAAATTAATTAATAAACATATTTAAAAATGGATCAGAAACTAAAACATAAAAATATAAAACTATGACAAAAATATTTGTAACATGAGATTAGGAAGAACATTTTAAAGTAAGTTTCTAAAAATATTACACAAAAATAGAAAAAATGACGAATTAATATTTTCAAAATTAAAAGCTTTTGTGCTTCAAAAGATTCACTAAGAGAATGACAATGCAAACACTATGGGAAATACTTTCAAAACAATTATATATCCTACTAACATGTATCCAGAAATTATAGTCTGAGAACTCTCAACAATTAGGACTGAGATAAGCATCCCACTCTACACCTTACAGGCAAAATATTCTCTTTTTATTTTTTTTTTTTTTTTGGTGGGGGGAACCAGGGATCAAACTCAGGACCTTGCATTTGCCACGTAGGCACTTGTGCCTCTGAGCTATCTCCCTGGCCCTATTTGATTTTTTGTTTTGTTTTGTTTTGTTTTTTGTTTTGTGTGGAACCAGGAGTTGAACTCACATCCTTGAGCTTGCCAGGCAAGCACTTATTCTACTGAGCTATCTCCCCAGCCCTAAAGGCAAAATATTCTAATAGATACTTTACTACAGAAGTTGTATTTGTGATCACTGAGAACATAAAAAAGACACTGAATATCATCAGCTATGGAGAAAAGTGCAAATTCAGACCACAGTGACAAACTAGCAGTTGCACATTGAAAAGAGATTCATTGCACTGTTCTTAACCATCTAAAATCTCAGAGGTGGTTACAGTCATAGCCCAAGGGAGTCTGGCTTCTTCTTCCCCTGGAACAGACACTGCATTGTCAGTATGATAGTGGCTTCACGAACATTCAGAATACAAGAATGGCAAGGTCATGGAGGCTTTCATGGAAGGAAAGAGTAAGGGGCCAGGCAAGCAACCCCTGTAAGGTCAGTGTGAGAGGCTTTGGAATAAAGTCAAAGTATAACGGAGTGTCCCCAAAGTTGAAGATGCCAAGTAGGTGGCACTTCTTCCAAGGAACGCTAAAACCATGACTAGAGCCATCTAGAGACAGAGGACATGCTTGCTACAACCAGCAAAGACATGGAGGTGGAGCCCCCTGAGCCTTCTGAATGTACGTTTACCGCCATGTTCCACAGGTGGTAGGTTGGAACTTATAAGATAGAATGTCTGCCCTAGCAGGTTTCAGTCTTGCTTTGGTCTCATTCTTTTCTATTCCACTATACCTCCATTTGGAATGGGAATCTTTACCCCATGCCCTTGTGCTTTGGGACTTCTTTCCTTTCTTTCTTTCTTTCTTTCTTTCTTTCTTTCTTTCTTTCTTTCTTTCTTTCTTTCTTTCTCTCTTTCTTCTTTCCTTCCTTCCTTCCTTCCTTTCTTTCTTTCTTTCTTTCTTTCTTTCTTTCTTCTTTCTTTTTTAACTGAAGTTCACTGAGTCTCAGAAGAGACTGGATGTATCTTTTGATGTTGGAACTATTGAGACATTCGGGGAAGGAGTTATTGCCTATCAAATTTTAGGTGAGATGGTTGTGTTACACTAGATGGAGTTGTTAGTTTGTTATTTTGTTTATTTTGAGATTAAATGTGATTAAAGAAGTGTTTGTATGTCAAGTTGAGAATAGGTGTGACTTAGCTGCTTTTTTCTTTGCTGAGACAAAGTACTCATTGTCCAAAGTTAGGAGAGGAAAAGTTTATTTAATTCAGTGTTTGTAGAGGTTTCAGCCCATAACTGGCTGGCTGCAAGGCATGGTGGCACATGGCAGAGGGGGAATAGTTCATGTCAGTGGAAGACAGCAAAAGCAACAAGAGAGGCAAAACGCTGATAAAAAGTAAGAGTGTCCCTTACACTGTATCTAATCTACTGGGACTAGGGTGTTACCAATCCAATCTGTGAACTGATCCAACAATACCCACTCTTAATCCCAGCCTTGCACTATGAATCAATTACACACTATATTCAGCCACCTCTGAAAAAAAAAATTATGACAGCACGAGGCTCTGGCGGCACAAGTAGCCACACACCATAACACGGTGAAGTGTGGCAGATAAACGTAATTGTCAATTTGATCAGCATGGAAATCAACTGGAGCATTAGCATGTCCCAGTTCTAAGTGTGCCCAGGTGGGCCATGGACGTGGGCTTGGATGCTAGAATTGGTTTTCTGCCCCTTCCTCTCCAGCACTTGTCCCCTGCTCCGATTCTGGGTAGTCCTGCCTTGGGGCCAGCCAACCATGAACTGAATCCCCAGAAATCAGGAAATAAATGAAGCCTCTTCTCCTTTAAGTGGTGGGTGTTGGGTAGTATGTCTCACAGATGGAAAAGCTGGCTAATACATCACAATATTTATTGTCATGTTCATAGTGTCATAATTCATAACAACTGAAGATCAAAGATCATTCAAATATCTATCAACTAGTGTATAAGTCAGCGAATTGTGGTACATTTCTGCACTAGGAGATAATGCATTTTAAGGAGTCAGAACAGTCATATTTGTAGCAAGAAGGACAAACTTAAAGGCATTTTGCTAAGTTAGAGGAGCCAGGTACGAAGGACTACTTATTGCATGACTTTATTCTTATGAGACTTGCAAAGGCTAAGCAGTCAAGGTGGCAAATTTGTCACGCATGCTCAAGATTGAGACTGGAAGCAACACTCGATTGCAGCTCATGTGGTGGAGCTTATTGTGATCTTTCATGTGTTTTAAAGCGATGCACAGTTTGTAAATCTACTGAGACTTGTCATACTTAATGTAACAAGGTGCTCATTGGGGATATGTAACTGCTAACCCTACATACCTGCTGAAACACGCACTGCTGGTGTCAAGTGGAGTGTCTGACTTGTGAAAGTTATTTCAGTTTGCTTAAGAATGTAGTGCATATCAATCCCCTCGTAGGCTTTCTTTTTATTTATATGCAGAGTCAAGAATGTTGAAATATTCAAATTGTGCTTGTAGATGCACTCATTTCCCTTCCATTTCTGTGGGATTTTTCTGTTTTTGAATCAGTAGAATATTGCACATAAGTGTGGAAGCATTTTATGTCTCTTTGATGAGTTGTTTCCTATATCATACTTAGTGTCCCTCCTTTTCTACTAAGATTGTTTTTCTAAAGTCTATTTCTAGGAAAATTCACATAATATTTGCAGACATCATTTTGTTAAGATTCACAAAGCTTAGTATTTCCATTCTGTATTTTTAAATTGGGGTATAATTGAGGTACACAAAAGTCACCTTTCTAAAGAGTACAGTTTATTAAGTTCATTACATTTGCAAAGCTGAGCAACCATCTTCACTAACTACATTCTGAGCATTTTGACCACCATGTAAATAAAATTCAAAATAATTTTTTAGTCTATTCTGAATGTCCCCTTTCCTCTCAGTCTCTGACAAATAATGATCTACTTTCTATCTCATAAATTTTCTTCCTTTGGACATATCATATCAATGGAAACACAGACAGTGTGGCCTTTTGGGCTTGACTTCTTTCCATGAGCTTAATACTTTCAAGGTTCGTTTATGCACACATCACACCTTCCTTTTGATGGTTGTATACTTTTGTATAATATGAATTATTTGACTATTTATTGATAAGCAGAGTAGATGCACAGATGTTGCTTCTGCTACCTGACTATTGTAAATTGTACTGCTTAGCATATTCAGGTAAAGATTTTTGGACATTTTCCATTCTCTTCTTTATATATTTAAAAGTAGAATTGCTGGATTGCAACTTAACTATTTTTTATTTTATTAATTTTAATGAGAAAGAAGTAAGAACAGGCCAAATGGCTCAGCAGATTAAAGTGCCTGCAAGCAGGCTCAGGGGCCAGGGGTTCAATCCCCAGGCCTGCCATGCCAGTCCAATAACCGAGGCGCACTGAGATGGCAATAGACACTGGTGGTGTGCTCCTGTAATCCCAGCTCTTGGGAGGCTGTAGACAGACAGATCACTACGAGTCTGATCTAGTAGTGAGACCTAGAGCTCCTTGTAGACCCTTTCCTAAAATAAAAGAGAAAGAAGTAACAATGAGACAGTTTCAAAAGAGGTTAGTAACATTGTTACAATAATTAATACATTGCATATTATTAACTATTTTTTATTAGACAAGGCATCAGTTTTTCCACCTGCATCATTTCATATCCCTACCAGCAATTTATTTACATTCTCACCAATATTTGTCATTGTTTGTTTGTCCTTTTAAAAGTTATTTTAGTGCATGTGAAGTAATTTAGCATTGCAGCTTTGATTTGCTTTTCCACAGTGACCAAGGGTGCATAGAAATTTTTATGTGCTTATTGGCCATTAGCCTACACTTTTGACAAAAACTGTTCATCAGTTTTCCATTTTAAAAGTTAGATTCTATGCCCTTTTATAAGTTATTATTTCTCTTTATACATTTTGGATAATAGTTCCATACCTTATGATTTTAAACATTTTCTCTGACTATATGACTTGTCCTTTTATTTTTGTGATACGTTCCATTATAGCACAAAAGGTTTTTTTTTTTTTTTCCTAAACTTTGCTGAAGTTAAATTCATCTTTTTTCTTTTAGTTTCTATACCAGTGGTGGTGAGCCACTGGTGTCCCACACATATATACATGTCACAGTGGGCTGTTCATATCATTGAAGTTTCAAAGTCATTGCTATCATTGTAGTATACTTTGGGATAGCTATATCTATAATCATTGCCCAATCCAAAACTCATACAAGTTTACACTTTTTGCTGTTACCATAACAATCTTTACCATTTTGGAGGCAGCAGTCATATCTTTTTTAAAAAATTTTTTATTTATTATTATTTTATTTTATTTATTTTGTGGGACCAGGGTTTGAACTCATGGCCGTGCACTTGCGAGGCAGGCAATTGTGCCACCAAGCTATCTCCCCAGCCCCCTGACAGTCATATCTTTGATCCATTTTTAGTTAACATTTCATATGGTATAGAATACAGGCATCACTTCATCTTTTCCATGTGGGTAACCAGAGGTCTCAGCACCATTTGTTCATTTGTTGAAGATTATTCTTCTTGATTCGTTTGTCTCAAAATACCCTGAAAATCAAATGATATACATTCGAAAATCAGCAACTTCAAATAGTTTTCTTTAATATGTCCCAATAATTCTTTACTAATTTTTATGAGCAGATGTTCCACAAAATAATTTCTTGGTTTTGGTGGAATTTTGTTCTGCTCCTAAAATTATTTTACTTTAAAATTTAATTTCCTAACTTGTGTCTTGATATATAAAGGAATAGTTGATTTTATATTGACAATGTGTCTATTAAACTACATAATTCTTATAAATTATCTCAGCATGTTTTATTTTGTATTCATAAATGTTCTTGTTTTATTCTTTATAATCTGTTATAAATTTTACTTCTCTTTCTTGAGTGCTGTCATTCGCTAGGATCAGCAGAACATTTCAGATGTAAGTTATGATATTACATAATTTTCTTAAATGACTTCTTACCTTGTGGATAATGCTTTCAATATTTTAGAATAAACCCCTGGCAGTTGTGCCGGCACTGAGATGGTGATTGAGACTGGGCCTCATGTAATCCCCAACAATGAAAAACAGGAGAACCACTACAAGTCCAATCTGTATAGTGAGACCCTTCAGACCCTGTACTAAATACATAAAAATAAAATAAAATTTAAAAAATATTTTAGTATTAATTTAGTATGATGCTTAGAGAATTATTTGAGAGACTTAAAAGTCTCTTTTAAATTAAATTTATTTTAAACAATTTTAAAAATTGAATGCATATCGAAATACATCAACTGCCTTTGGACATATTTGTGCTAGTTTCCTATTTCAGACGTGACAGATTGCCACAAAGTTAGTAACTTGAGACGACAGTGTATTACCTTCTAGTTTGTAGGTCAGAAGTCTGGCACAGGTCTTAGTGGGTTAAAGTCAAGATTTCCACAGCATTGCCCTTATTACTGCAGCTCCTAAGTCAGAATGATTTCACTGCTCAGTGCAGCACCTTGTGGACGTAAGGACAAACTCTCCATTTTCTTGCTAACCTTAGGGCTATTTCTGGCTCTTAGTGACTACTGCATTTCTCAGTTTATGATCTCTTTTTCAGTCTTTAAAGCCAGTAGGGGAAAAGGGACGCAATTTTCTGTACACCACACCTCTGTGACTACAGATGAAAAATGGTTTTCACTTTTAAAGACTTATGCTATCAGAATTGGCCAGTTTTAATAATCTGGGATTATCACCATGGCTCAAGGTATACAACTTTAGTCTCATTTGCAAAATCTTTTTATTTTCAAGGTAACATAGTTACAGGTTCTGGAAACTGGTTATGGATATCACTGGAGGAGAGAAATATGATTTTATCTTCCATAGCATCTATTGAGCTGATGATGATATAATTTTTCTTTTTTATTCTTTTACTATGATGAAGTTTTATTGAATTTTGCATGTTGCGCTAAAGCTGTGTCTTTGGAACAAATCCAACTGGTTTATGACACATCTATCACATT
>PVKN010015377.1:0-18548 GCA_004027915.1 Capromys pilorides | reverse complement strand
TGTTCTATTATAGTCTAGTTAACATGGCTAAATAATATATTCTAATATGTGATAGTGTTACTTGTCCCTTAATTTTTAATATGTACCTTGCCATTCTTACTCTCTCTTCTCTGTGAAGCTTGGTACTTTTTCATTAGGTTATCAAAAAATTCTTTTTAAGAAAAAATCAGCGTATGCTTTCAACTTACTCTTGTTTTTGTTTAATTAAAGAAGTTTGACAGCTTTCTTGCTATGTATGTGTGCATTTCTTTCTCTTCATATCCCTCCTCTCCATTTAGAGAGTTTTGGGCTAATTTACCTAAAACACTTACGGGCTGGGGAGATGGCTCTGCAAGTACAGGGTCCTGAGTTCAATCTCTGGTACCGCAAAGAAAAACAAAAACAAAAACAAAACAAAACAAAACATACTACTTAGGTGACTGTGTTGATTTTGTCCCTTCTGGATCCCTTTCTGCCTGTTGCTGGCTGGCACCATCTGTGGGCCCAGACCAACAGGACCACATGTAGCAGAACACTGAGAAACAAAGGCCTTTAAAAATGTCTAATGTTTTAAAAATATTACTATTATTTTGAGTTCAGGAACCAGGTGAGAAATGACACAATGACTTTACCCTGTGGACCTCCGCAGGAGCATGCAGGACAGAGACTAGATGGGTGCTCTGAAAAGGCAGGGAGAGGGTAGTCTCTGTGCTGACGCCTCAAGGAGCCAAGGAGGGAGTACCCTTGGGCAGCTTCCTGCCATCTGGGGAGGGCACCGGAAGTCCCGCCTCTGAGAGGGGAGGCTCCCATGTCCTGTCCAGGTTTCCATGTTGGGAAGGTCATTTTTAATACATTAGATGTCCATACTGGTTTATATGCTCGCGCCTGGCAATGCTGGAATGTTAGAGAAGGACCCGTTTCTGGCACTAGCAGTTTCTGCTTTTTTCTGGCTTTAAGCAAATGATTTTATATGTGAAACAAAGGTGATATTTTTACTTGAAGAGGATTATAGAAAGGATTACCGTCTAATTCGATCACGGTTGGGTGTCAGTGCCAATAACGGTGCTTAGGACTCAGTACATGCTCAACAAATTTTTGTTGAATATATGAGTGAAATTATAATTTTAGTGGCTTTATTGATGTATGATTAATGTACAATAAAAGACACATTTAAAGGAGTGCCATGGGGCTGGGGAGATAGCTCAGGGGCACAAGTGCCTGCTTGGCAAGTACAAGGACCTGAGTTCGATCCCCAGTTCCGCAAAAATAAATAAATAAATACATACATACATACATAAATACCATATATATAATTTATTTATTTATTTGATACTGAGTATCATTATGCAGCTTGGACTCATAGTGATCCTCCTGTCTCAGCCTCCTCAGCACTGGGATTAAAGGTGTGCACCACCACACCTGGTTTTGGGAGCCAACATGGTGCACCCAGGTTCCAGGGCTGGCATGGCATGAGGTACTGGAAATCAAACCCAGGTCCTTATACTTGCCAGGTAGACACTTAGACTGCTGGGCTATCTCCCCAGTCCATATGTTGACATATGTACAGAACTATAAAACCATCCTCATAATTGAGGAATGAGTGCTCCAGAAGCTCCACTGGAGTCTTCTGTAATTGACCCTTTCTGGCTCTGTTACCATTTGTTTTCTGTTACAGTTCAC
The DNA here is from genome assembly GCA_004027915.1 of Capromys pilorides. Lineage (NCBI taxonomy): Eukaryota > Metazoa > Chordata > Mammalia > Rodentia > Capromyidae > Capromys > Capromys pilorides. The sequence continues at coordinate 16,889 of PVKN010015377.1, read as the reverse complement.
TAGTTTGCATTTCCTTAATTTTTGTATAAAGGATGTCTCGCACCAGGTCCTTTTTCTCTGGTTTAGGTCTTTCACGCAGCATAGCTATTTTGATATCTTTTGATATATAACATAATTGCTTTTTATTGCTGAGTGGTACTCCATTGCGTGGAGACACTGTCATTCATTCACTTGTCCTTCTGTTCATCACTATTGGGGTTGTTTTCAGTAAACTTCCCGTGCACATTCACGTTGTCCGTGCAGAGGCTCCCGATTTTCTTGGACTCCTACTTGGGAGTGAAACAACTGGATCCTAAGAGAGTTGTACATTTAATTTTTCCACAAACTGCCTGTGCTTTTGCTTTTGGGCATCTAGGAGGCACACGATAGCATCTCACTGTGGCTTTAATTTGAATTTCGGTAGTGACTTATGGTATTGAGTCATTTCTGTGCTGATGCGGTGCCAGTCGTTTTCCTTCATGTAGTTTGTGTCCAGATGTATTATCTATAGTACTATTAGGTCTTTCATTATCTTAGCTTTGAGTGGAGAGTGAACTTTATCTATTCTTCCCACAAGCCGTTTATCAGACATGATTTGCGAAGATGTTTTGCTCAGTGTATAACCTATGTTTTCATTTTGATAGTTTTAAAGAACAGAAAATTTTTATTTTTTCAGTATCAAGTCCAGTTTAGAAATCTGTTCTTTTATAGAATATGCTATTCATTTTGTATCTAAGAAGCTTCTGCTTAGCTCAAGGTGGCAAAGATTTTCTTCAGCTTTTTTCTAGGAGTTGTATAATGTCAGATTTGTGCATGTTTATAATAATTCATTCTGAATTAATTTTGCTAAATGTGAAATATGGATAGACATGTATTTATTTATTGCTGGTGGTCATTCATTGTTTTCAGCACCTCTGATTGGAAGACTACCCTTCATTTACCTTCGTTGAAAATCAGCTGCCAATTATGTGTGATTCCAACTAGATACTCATTTTTCTGTTCTATGTACTCATCTTTCTTTAAACCAATATTATACTCTTGGTAACTATAGATTTGTAAGTCTTAAAATTAGTACTAGTACTTTAACTGGTTCTTAATGAAATCATTTTTTAAATCAAGGGGAATCTCAGAATTTTTTTTTTTTTTTTTTGTCTTTTTGAGACAGGATCTTGCTATGCAGTTCAGGTTGGCCTTGAGCTCACTTTTGTAGCCCAGGCTGGTCTCGAGCTCGCACCGATCCTCCTCCTTCCTCGGCCTCCCAAGTGGTGGGATTACAGGCATGTGCCACCACTCCCGGCTCAGAACTAGAATCTTGCAGTGTTTCAGACGTCGCATTTATTTTGAAGAGCAACAGATCTGGCTATGTGTCTTGCTTTTCTCATTGCCGAGACAACACCTATGGTTAAAGGAGGGAACTTTTGTTTTGTTATTGTATTTGGTACAGGGTCTCACTATGCAGTTCGGACTCCTAGTGAACCTCCTGTTTTCAGCCTCCCCAGCCCTGGGATTACAAGCATGCAGCACCGTCCCCAGTCTCAGCAGCTGGCTCAGCATGCTTGGCAGCGGGGCTGGCATTCCTGGGATGAGCCTCCATGCCTGGGCTTGCCAAAGCAGGTGCTTAGCCCACTGGGCTGTCTCACAGGCCCTTGGCAATGTTCATGTAGGTCACAGTTTGTAGAGGTGTCAGTCCATAAGTGGCTCCAAGGACAAACATGAACTGCAGCAGAAGACAGCAAAAGCAACAAGAGAGGCAGAGGCGGTTCTCTTTCTGTCCCTTTTATTGTATGCAGGCTACTTACCCTGGGGCAGGTACAGCACTCACACCCTTAATCCTGGCAACCGACTGTGAGTCAGTCACAAACTCCGCCCCCAGGACTGCATGAGCCTTTGCGGGACTATCTAGATGCAAACCATAGCTCTGTGTGACCATTCTTATTATTTGTGCCCTGAATGAATGCAAGCTACTACATCATCTACAAGAGAATGTCTAGTCTCTGAAATTAGTGGATAGTTGTCTTTTTTCCCATTTTTTAGTAACCATAGGAAGTTACTATGGTTAAGTTTCTTTGCTATAGTATTTTGGGAACTGTTAATCACCAGCAGTTAAGCAATACTTTCTGTATTCTTTTTCATTCTTTTCTTTTTAGATTTATATCTCCCCCATGAATCCATGTTGATCTAGATGTCCCCTTTTAGAATAAATCTGAGTTAAGGTAGACTTATCTCTCATTCTATTTCCCAGGCCTTGTAAGCTCTGCTGCTTGAAAAATCTTGGTTCAGATTTCAGTTGTGCCTTATCATTGTTCCTCCTGTGGCGGCCCCTTACCTTGATCTTCTTCAGATATGCTGTGGACGTCCATTATAAATTCTTTGTGGTGGGAGTTCACAGGCAGGCAAAGTGCAGTTCTCCTTCATGAGAGCGTGTGACTCCAAAGTGAGGAAGCAAAGAGCCTGATGGTGACATCTGGAGCATGCTGGGATCAGGGAGGGAGGAGTTTCTATGACTAAGCATTAGATGATAAGGCTTAAGAACACAACTGAGGCAACAGAAATTTAGGGCCTGCGAGAAGAAGGATGTCTGCCTGCTGAAGAATCCTCACAATCTTTTTTTTCATTAAGTAATGAGTGCTCACTGTGTTACCCAACCTGCCTCAAGTTCCTGCACCTGAACAGTGCTGATCTCAGCCTCCTTGGTAGCTCGGCACGTAGGTGCTAGCTCCCTGCACTGGCAGAACTGGAGTTATCTTTGAGTTAAACGTTCAGCATGTGACTGAAATTACATAAATTTGAAAACTTTCCATAGTTCTCCAGAGTAATTTCTTAGAACTATATGTTTTTCTCTAGGCTTTGTTAAGGTAATGACACACAACATCTCAATAGTCATTTGCACAATAGGTTGATCACCAGTGAGAGAGACTTTCAGTTGCTGCCTAGCCTGGTAGAAAGGCACCTGTTTGCTACATTCTGAGAAATGTGCTCGAATCTTTTTTCCCCACATTATAGAAAGATAGTTTCCCTATGGACGAGAGGAACATGAGCAAATGAATGAGGTCTCCTCTGGAGGAATCAGATCTCTGACTTGGGCCAAGGGAGAAGAGCTGTAGGTTCAGGGGAAGCTGCTTCCTGAGTGGGGTTCCAGCTCCCTGGCACTCTGTCAGTGGGGCAGGGCAACCACTAGGACCTGAGTCCTGTGCCCCAGCCATTTTCTAGGACGGTCTGGAGAACAATAGGGAGAAGGAAAAAGACATTGCAGGAACTCTGTTGAAATCTTGAAAATGATATAGCCAAATTGTTTCTATATCCAACTTTATTCACAAAGGTACCAGAACTTGAAGCCCATGTATACCATCTTATATAGGGCTTTTGTTTTTTTTATCAACATGCACTACATTTTGATTGTATAACATCTCAGAGTCCGCACAAGTCAAAATCATGTTGAGATAGAGGCTGCTCCTCAGTGACTATCTTCCTGTAACCCTAAATTCAGATTATTATGTTCCTTGTCTCTGTTCTTTAGATGCTTGATACCTATTATGATTCTCACAGTCCAGTAGCTCTGAGTCTAAGTCAGCTTTATGAGAGTGTAGAGAGTTCACTGAGGTGATGTTGGGGAAATAATACCTTATGCGATTGTTTTAGTTACTTTCTTATTCCTGGGACAAAATACCTGACACAAGTTAAAGGAGGTGAGGTTTATTTTGACTCACATTTTGTGGATGTCCATACCCCAAAGTCTATAGTTCATAGTCCATAGTCAGCTGGTTCCAACTCAGGGCAGCATAGCATAGCATAGGATAAACAGTCCATGGCATGGCAGTCAGGATGCAGACAGAGATCAAGGGAGAAAGAAGGGCGATGCATCCTTCAGGCCACACCCTAGTGACTCTTCTGTTCCCATGAGGCTTTGCCTCCCAACATCACATTCAGCTATAAACCCATCAGTGAACCAATCCAATGAGGAGAATTTTCCCATGATTTAGTCACCACCTATGAGAATGTGAGGCTTGGGGGACATCTAGCTATAGTCATAAAGGAGACATAGTTCTGAAGGGGACAGGAATCTTCCATGCCACAGAGGGCAAGAGAACAGGGCAGATTATTGGCTGGAGTGCTAGGATTCTCCATGGAGACAGAATTGTATATATAGTAGACATGCACACATACATGCATGTGGGGAGAGAGAGAGAAAGAGAGAGAGAGAGAGAGAGAGAGAGAGAGAGAGAGAGAGAAATGAGGCAGGGGATGTAGCAAGTGCCAAACTAGAGCCCCAGAAGAGCTGGTATAGTTTCAGTCTGAAGCAAGAGCTTGAGACCTAAGAGAGTCTGATGTTTCGGTTGAAGTCTGAAGGCAGGAAAAGGCTGATTCTCAGGTCAATGCCCATTAGGCATTTCTCCTTCTTATGTAGGAGAAGGTCAGCCCTTTGGTGGCATTCAGACTTTCGACTAGTCTGGTGAGTCCCACCTATACTCGTGAGAATTGTGTGCTTTACATGGTCTATTTATTCAATGCTAATTTCATCGAAAAACACAATTGTAGAAATGTCTAGGATAACGTTTGAGCAAGTGCCCATCTACACTGTGTGGTCCAATCAAGGTGACACATGAAATTAACATGTGGGTCTGGGTGCCATCGCCCTCTTTAAATGTGGATGCGAAGAATTGTTTAGTATTTTTGTCTTGTTTTTGTTTTTAATTGATGCACAGAAGCTAACAAATTAATTATTAAGCAATTTTCTTTTGGTTTATAACGGGTACTTTTAATGTTCATCTTTAAATCCATACTCATTGGGAAACTGATCAACAGCATGTCTATATGTTTTGATCAACTATACCAGGACACAAGGCTGAGTTCTGATCTTTCTTCCATGTTTTCTAACTTCAAGTAATGATAGTAATAGCAAACGTAGGAATTAACAATCATTTAGGCTTTGCCACAAGTCTGGTTGCATTAGTTAACCAAGATTCATTCATTGGACTTGCCTTAGGAGCTAGACCCATTCTCACTCTTATTTTCTAGACCATCAAATCAAGGCAGAGTTGTGAATCGCTCAAGGTCACTTTGCTAGTGAGGCATAGAGCTATTATTCAAGCACAATTGATCCGCTAATCTGGCTGTTAGTTAAGTAGAAGTTTAGGGAAGATTTGCTGCAATTCCTTGATTTTAAAGACGAAAAGGAGAACTGTGAGGATAAGTGTTTCACTCCGGGAAGCACCCTGGGATTTGTCCCTATCAGGCACCAGCCACTTACCCTCCATTGTTTGCTGTGACTCCACCACCTAGATTATTTTTATTGCTTGGGCAACCCCCTCACCATTCATTCAGCCTTTCCCTTAGGGATGCTGAGCTCCCTGAGCCGCTAGACTTTGTGAAAGGAAGTAAAAGGGGAGGATGTTGGGAATGAGGCTATAGGGTGGTTTCAGAGGGGCGCACAGAATGCACCTGATGACCCAGCATAAAGCATTGATAACGTTGACACCAAAGTTATTTGGCTACTTTAAAAATTTGATGTGGCACACGACTGTAATCCCAACACTTGGGAAGCTGAGGCGGGAGGATCCGTGCGTGTTCAAGACCAGCCTGGGCTACACAAAGTGAGCTCAAGGCCAGCCTGAACTGCATAGTGAGACCCTGTTCCAAAAAGAAGACAAATAATAATAATAATAATAATAATAATAATAATAATAATAATAGTTGTAGCTGGGTTGCTCTCAGCCTGCCGTGCCCACTGTGGTCCGTGTTCCTCATGATGCCTTCCTGAAAGCATCGTGAGCACAGTAGACTACTGCTGAGTAGAGACCTGAAGGAGGAGCAGTGCCCCCAGGATCGTTCTGCAGCTAAGCAGTTCAGGTGCTGAATTCTAGTTCGGTTCCTTTCATAGTTTGCTCTGCTGTTTAAAAAAAAAAAAAAAAAAAAAATCACAAAAGTAGAAAGATATGCCAAAGTAGCTGTGACTATTTTTCGTAGAAAACTCTCGACAACTAACATCTGTTTGGATACAGTAGTCATTGTGCTCCTTGACGCATAATTTTGGTGTTCCTCTGAGTACCTTGCGTGTTTCCTGGAAGCTTGCTAGGGCTGTCTGATTTAGACTGTGTAACATGTATAACAGCAGAGACCACCAGGCTTCTGGAAAGGCAACACGGCATGGGATGTATTGTGATATGGTATCAACCAGGGTGATACTGATACAGAGAGAAAAAACTGATCCCAGGTGGATGACCTCCAAAATGATATGGGGGAGAAATGATCCCCAACCAAAGAAAAGTACCTGGGATGAGTTTGTGTTCTCTAAAACCAAAGAATGAATTTTAGGAACAAACGGAGGTTATGAGCAGAATAGATTTATTGGGGGAAAGAAAGCTCCTGTCTGAGAGAAAGGAACAGGAGGTGGGTCCTGAGCGGGTGTCCCCGGGAAGCTGTCTCTTCCAGGGACCTTTATAGAGGAAAATCGTGTGGTAAGACAGGTCTAAGGTTGTGGAGAAGCCATGGGAACTCACTGAGGTGGATATGAGGTGGCACAAAACTGTGGTCAATCAATGAGATTATGAGCACCATTGCTCAGGTAAAATTGATTATATCCAGGCTCTTTCAAGGTGGTTGATATTTACTTAGCATATCAATCCCTGATGCCCACCCTTAAGTATATAGTTACTTTTGTTTACTCTTGTCTTGAGATCTGGCCCACAGTGGAGGAGTGTCTGTCCCTAGTTGTACAGTCACCTTGTCTTCCATGTCATCCTTGAGGGCCTGGCCCTGTCTAACTGCCTATAATATTTTTATCTAATTTAGCTACCTACAACAATATGACCTCTGCCCTAAACAGAGAAGTGTGTCCCTTTATAGGGATGGAGAGACGGCAGGGACACGAGGTGGGAAGAGGTGACCGTCTATGGTCGGAGCTCTCTGGCCTTGTGGCAGCTCCATGGGCTGAGTCCTTGGAAGGGAACTTGTCAAATATTCTGTGTCTCCAGATGTCCCCAGGATGGGCACACTTCCCTGTCCTAGCTTATTTCCCGACAGCCTTAGGTGCTGAGCTGAATTCCCTGCTCCCACTGGCAAGCAGGCTGGGGGCTGGGAGAGGGGCCCAGCTGGAGACTTACAGTTTGGCCAATGAAACATGAATGAGAAGACAAATCAAACATTTATGTTTAAATAAAAAAAATTCCAGTTGATGAAACAATGCTAATGAGTTCCCCACCTTGCTCGGATGAATTTCCTTATTGTTCTCACTTTTGAAGCAGTTCTGAAGTCCTTTTTAGTAAGTGTCTATACAAAGCACAATAAAAAAAAAAATTATATATATATATATATATATATATATATATATATATATATAGTGATTGCTGCTAGCCAGTGCCATGCAGTGGAAAGTGGGCTCGTTAGCTCATCGTGTGTCCTCTCCACCTTATCCACCAGATCTAGTAGTGTGCAACTCATGGCTCTTTCCTAAAGTCACAATGACCACGGGAGGTGAACATTCTGTGGACACTGAGGCATCCACAGCAGTGCAACTAAAGACCTGAAAGAAAGCTTTGGGTTAGGCAAGCGCAGGGACTGGGTTCCATGCCAGCACCACATGCCACACCGGCCACGCCCCTGGGTGTGCTGAGCTGGCCACCAAGTTGAGGTGTGGTAGCACATGCCTGTGATCTCAGTTCTGGGGAAGCTGAAACAGGAGGATCCCTGTGAGTCCGAGCTGCATGATGAGACCTTGTGCCAGATACAACACACACACACACACACACACACACACACACACACACACACACACACAGAGAACTTTGGGTATTACTCCAGAAAGTGGCAAGAACAGCGGTTAAATGTACGCAAGGAAAATGTGAGTATTTTGAGGGGATTAATGATAATATATCCTTTACTGTAATAATTTTGAATAACTTAAATGTATGCCATATGTTTTGGCCACCTTCATATGCTTCTTCAGGGTGGAAATTTTAAAACCAAGTATGTGCCTCTCCAATTTCCCATCTATTTTGTCAAGTACCAGAGGCGAAGCCTCCCTTAGCCCGATCCCTGTGTGCAGGCTGTGTGGAGCAGAGTTCTTTGGCCCCCCTACCTGGACAGGAGCATGAGCAAGACACGCCATGGTGCTCAGGCCTCTGCTTTTGTCTGTCTGTCTGTCTGTCTGTCTGTCTGTCTGTCTGTCTTTTATATAGGTGACATTAGTCATCCATCTGTAGGAAGTTGCAAAGGAACAGAGGAATTCCATATATCGTCTCTCATAGGTAAAACTTACATAAGCATAAAATATTTCTTTAAATCACTGAGATTCTGGGGATACTTCAACATTAACTATGATATTTTTGTAGGAGTCCCCTCCAGGTTCTCATCTCGGTCCAAGAAGTCAATATTTGTAATCCCGAAGATATGTTATTAGAATCTCATCAAGTTAATTTCAATCTACCACTCCCAGTGCAACCCATGGCAAAAATAAAGACACTAAAGCGTATTTATAATTATTGGGGAGCCAAAGGGCCCTAACTCCAGCCATGAAGATGGCTTTCCAGAACAAAGAGAGAAACCCAAGGCTTCACCTGGTTTTATTCATCGGAGGAGTGGCTTGAGGAATTGTGGGAGTAGGCAAGTACTGTGAGCTGAGCTAGGTGGGGAGCTACATTCACCTCTGCCATATGCAGAGAGGATATGCAGAGAGTAATCTGCATGATGCTATTGAGATGGTGTCTAATGTTTGGGGCAGTCCAGTGCTTCAGCTTTGATGTAGTCCCTCAATCCCCAGGAAGTCACAGCCTCTGTCTCCAGGCTCAATCCCAGCTGGCAGTGCAGAGCATTGGCTCTTCCTCCTGTCTTGACCTGGCTCACATTAAAGAGCATTAGGTGTAGGTTACCAGGGAAACACACATGCCACCTTCAAGGACTATCACCAGCACCTCAGCACCTCAGCTAGACCAATATACATTGCTTAAGGCCAATTGAAAGGATAAACAGAAGTCCTAGCCAGCTCTGTACATATCAATACAAGGAAATGGGGTCAGGCTCAGTCAAAATAGAGACAGTTGCTCTTCCTTCAAAGAGAGCTGCTCAGGGGGTCCTCCACAATTTTGATTTATACAGGTATTTTTTAAAAATGTATGCCTGAGATATAGTACCACAAATCTCTTTCAGAGACCTATCATATTTCGATTGTTTTCTTGTTTGGCAAATGTAATTATGCATTCTCCTTTTGCCAGATCCAAAGCTCCCTAAGAGAGCACATCTTATTTAAAAGCCTCCCACAAATTGCTGTAGAAAGCACTTGGCCATGTTTATTAATGAATGAACAACACAAACGCTATGTTACTGTGTAGTCACTAGCCACTGCACTAGAAAAAAATAGGAAATAAGAAGCTCATCTAGAGAGTTAAAAGGGTTAAATGTCTTAAAGTTTATCATAACCTGCCACTTTAATATTGCACTGTGTAATTATTAGGGGTCTAGTGGAAGCCTGGGCATCGGCAGGAGTGAGGGGTGGGCATGGGCGCTTGCTGTCTGCTTGACTCCATCAGGTGCAGAGCTCCAACTTCTACCATTTATAGGCCACCTTGCTTTCTCTGTGTCCCTTAGAACGATAGAGTTTCATTGCTTTAGACAGCTTGTCAGTGTGTGTCTCTTTAGAGTTCAGGTTTTCATTCTGAAATAACACTGCCTCCCTTCCTTCCCAGTTGTTTTTGTAGTCATCCATCTTTAGCTTTCAGGGAGAAAAATCCCAATGTAGGTTGCAGCCAGAGATGCTTCCTCCAGTGACTTTACAGTAAGCATCTGGGCGGATATTTGATGATGGGGGCCCTTCGGGAGCTGCATCATTAGTGAGCTAGTGCCTGAGACAAAAACAAAGAAGTGATCAGACCCCTGGCAGCCAGCTTTAAGGCTGCTACTAGGTCCTGGGCCGTTGGTGTAGACGCCGCAGGCTTTCCTCCAGGCCACACAGTCCTTCACCGTCTGCCCTTCCGGCCTCTGGGCTCATCTTCTTCCTGCTCTGGCCCACATTCCGCACACTCCTCTTAAAATGGGCTTTGTCCAGCCCAGAAATGAGCACAGCCGTGTAGGGAAAGGCACACCGGCCCGAGCAAGGCTCCTGGCTTCTCTGTGCGTATGACTCAGCTGGCCACAGGCGTTCTCTGTCTCTTCGTTCTGATGACACGTACTTTACCCAGTACTTCAGCAGTGGGAGAATGGGTAGGATGAGGGCAAGCATGGTCATATCGGATTCTCCAGTTCTCCTGTCAGAATAAAAACCTAAGGGCAAATATTTGGATCTCTTCAGGAAATGATTTCACAGGTGCACAGAAAAAATGTCCACGCCAGGAGAGATGATCCTCAGTTATGAAGATATGAGAAAGGATTTTGCCAAGTTACATTCCAATGTGAGGTGCAAAGCATAACCAACGTTTCCCTAAACTCATTCATTAGAAGATACTGACTTATTTTGTTCCCGTGTGGCTCATTAAATGTGGAAGTATCCTGTTCATTTTCTTATACCGAAGAACTTAAATTAGATGCAACAGATGAATCAAAACAAACCATACATAGGCTGCAACTAGTGGAAATATGTCTTATAGAAGAGTAGGAATCAAAACATTTGTCTCAAAGGCATATATATCGAGAGTGACCGTAAACAGCCTGACTAGAAGGTAGAAAAGAGAATCATGTGGTGTTGGACAGTGCCATTAAGGTTCACACCAGTTGGCTGACCCAAGTCTTTTGTTGAAAGCAAAGTGGGAACTGGCTTAAGAAGGATGAGCTAATTATTTGTGAAGGAGAAGCAATAACTGAGGATTTCTCTTGGGATAGAGCTGCCTGATTTATTTTCAGATGCAGTCGAACAGTCCTTGGAGCTGATGCAAAGAGTGATGGAGTCTATTGTCTTCTAAGTAATGTTTCCATGACTGGTTGCGAGGGTTGGGTATGTGCCGAGTGTGTGCCAGGGAGTGACCAGTTGGGTCAAATAAAATGGGCTGCCCAGGTTGCTATGGCAACCAAATGGCGGGCAAGTCCAGGGGGAAAATGTAGCCAAGTGACACAAAAAAGAAAATTACAGTAGGAACCAACATGAACACATCTTCCTTGGCTATGGACCCATCTGGTGCCTCAGATCTTCTCTAGTATCCCCGTACCAGCTCCAGTGCATTATTTCTGGCGGGTCCTCCCTGGCAACCCCCCCCCCTCCGCTGTGTCTGCTTGGCTTTCTGCCCCCCTGCATGTCACAGCTGATGCTGTTTGGGTACATGTGTGTGTATCGTCGAACACTGCAGTGTAAGAATCAGGAAAGCAGAGCCTGTCCTGCGTCGTGGTGAGGAGCCTGGTGTCCAGGCCAGCACAGAGCAGGCACTCAGTCACGTTCGCTAAATGAAGCACTGCTGGCTGTGTTTGGACTCTGTGTCTCATTTTTCTCAGAATTTTGAATTTTTGTTTTAAAAACTTTGAACAAAAGTGGGCTGCGATAAAGCAGAGCGGCTGTTCTTGCGAGCTCTGACCTCCTCAGCTTGTTTACACAGTCGCCAGGCAGCGCACGCCCACATGTGGGAACTCTAGGCTCCCAGGGAGCTGCCCCGTGCGAGGGTTACACAGGCAGGGCCCCGAGCCTGGCAGCCTGAATATGGCGGGAAGCACAACAGAGCTGCTGTCGGGTAAGAAGGGCTGATTTCATGCCCTCTCCAGTTCTGAGCCCTTATGTGCTGTGTCACTGAATCCACATCACTGGATAGCAAGGTGAGATTTATCGTTGTACCCATTTTACAGATGTGAAGGCTGAAACAGTTTAAGCAACTTACCGAAGTTGACCTAGTTGTTCAGTGCTGAAGCCAGTATTCAAATGTACTTCACTGGATCATCGTGAGAAGTGAGATGGTTAGTGACCTGTGTTAGTTTGTGCTCAGTAAGACTATACTCAGTAAATGTCCTGTCACCCTCTTGGTACTGTTCTGAGCTCTGCTGCTTTCCCATGAACTGCTGTTTAATCTTCCTGTTGAGGAACTATGATCATCGTGTAATAAGTTTAATGACATAAAACACAAAGGCACACATGGAAAAGCCAGTGATAGAGAGTGAAGTGTGTGAGCCATTGCCTTCTGGGGTGTCTGCCCCACCTGACCTGGATGAGTGACCTCTCACAAGATTACAGGTTTTGGGTCAGGGAGCTAGCTCAGTGGCACGATTTCTACCTGATAAGCTCAAGGTCCTGAGTTCGATTCCTGGTACCAAAAAGAAGAAAGAAGATCGACTACAATCTTCTGGTCTTGCTCTGAGAGTTTGGTTTGGTGTCTGTCTTGTCACCTCCATCACCAAGTCTGATGCAGCACTGTGGCAGGTAGGTGCTTCTACAGCACTGGATCCCACCATCGCCCACACCCATGTGTGCGTGGTGGAGCCAGGATGGCTCTGTGCTGACCCTGCACCAGGGGTGTCCCCTGAGAGCAGAAGGCTGGCTGAGGAGCAGCTATATTCTTTTTTGCATTAACACCTGCATAGCAGGTGGCTCCCCTCCGATTACTAAAACTGCAAAGATCAGAAAACATATCTGAATGATTTTATTATATTCCAGAAACTTGCCATGAGTTAGAGCATTTTCCTATTTATACCAAGGTCTTGGTCGTCAAAATATGTCAGTGCTCCGGAGGCAGGGCTAGAGAGATCAGATAACTCAGAGGGCAAGCACGGGGATTAGCTAAGATTCTCAACTTGGGGTGCAGAAGCAGCTTTCCCCCCCATGGGACATCTGGCATCATCTAAAGATATTTCTGTTTGACTTGCTCTATGGATGCTATTAGCATCTTGTGGGTAAAGCCAGGAATGTTACTAAACATCTTACGGTATACGCAATGGTCTTTCGCAACAAAGAACTCTCCCTCCCAAATAATAATAGTGTTGTGATTGAGAAACCCTAACCCAAGGCAGAAGGAGCAGGCAGACATTAATACCGGAGCTAGGCAGGCACATGGTGTCCAGAAGATCAGGTAACCCAAGGGAGGAAGTTTAGTTACAGAGCTCCAGGAACACAGCCCAGGATTAAGATTTAGCCAGCCCATGCAAATGAGCACAGGCCACCACCAGCTGTGTCTAATGTGCCATCTGCTTCCAGAAGCAGGAGACCGCTTGCCTCTTTATCTTCAGAGATTTGGTTCTGGTGCTAACATATTGGTTGGACTCAAATATGGCATCAAGCAATAGGCTTATTTCTAACTTCTGATCCTTGCTAGATCTACTTAAGATAGGCAGGACCACTGGTATTCTTTTCAAGTTTATTCCTGGGCTTTCTGAAGCTGAGCAGGGATCCCACATATACAGTAAGTAACTGATGGCTTTCAGAATTCAAGGGTTGCCCTTATTTGGCTGAGGAAGCTGGAAGTCAAAGCTAGAACGTGTATCCAGAGCAGACGGCACCAGTTAGAGGAAGTAACTATCCAGAGCCCTTCCCATCAGAGCTGAGAGGTAGGAAGGATGTCGTAGAGGAGAAATAGTTTAGACTCAGGGTTCAGCATATGGGAATTTGGGGCAATTTTGCACTTGACCTTAGCCAAAAGGCTGAAAAGTGATTTGGGGGAGCAATTTTGTTATCTTCTTCTTTCTTTTTTATGGCTGGCTCAGCCTGCCTTGGGGGTGGGGTTGAGACAGCATGTGGTGCTGGGGATTGAACCACAGCCCTTGTGGTTGCCTAAGCTTGCCTAAGCAGGCGCTTTAGACTGCTGAGCCATCTCACTGGCCCCAATTTTGTTATCTTCTATTGAAAAAACTTCATTAGTGAAATCTCATGGATTTTGACCACAATTATTCTTTTTTAATGGGATATTCTATTTTGTTTTCCCAACTGTATTGTGGTATAACTGATAAGCAAAGTTGTATGTTTGTAAAATGGACAAGATGATATGATGCTTTGATATATATATATATATATATATATATATATATATATATGCATATATTTCACTCAGTCAGGTTGACTATCTTAGTTACTCTTCTCTCCTCTCATTGCTGGGACAAATACCCGACACACAAAACAAAGGAAGAAAAGGTCATTTATTTAGCTCACAGTTGCTGGAGGTTTCAGTCCATGCACAGCTGGCTCCAAGGCAGAGTGGCACATGGCAGAGGGCAACAGTTCATGATGGAAAACAACAAACAGCAAGAGCAGAAGGGAAGAGAATCAGCAACAATGGCATCAGAGGACAAGTCTATATCCCTTGAGTTGCATTCAGGCTACCCGCCCTAGGGCGAGTGGTAGCACCCACACCCATAATCCCAGCACAGGATCATGCCTTAATCACAAACTCTAGAAGTCAGTCCCATGATTGCATGAGCTTTGGGGGGACAACGAGACACAAACAGTAACATTAGCACACATAATTACAATTTTTTTTGCTTTTGGTGGGGTGGAAATGTTAAGATCTACTTTCTTAGGAAATTTCGAGCATGTGATGCAGCAGTATCCACTGTAGTTGCCATGCTGTATATTAGATCCTCAGGACTTAGTGTAATTAGAAGTTCAGCACCCTTAGGCTGACATCTCATTTCACCCAGGTGCCCTACCTGGCAGGCATCATGCTACTCTCTGCTTCTGTGTTCGTCTTTGTAAGCTTCTACTTACAAGTAGAACCGAACAGTATTTGTCTTTCTTTCTCTTTTTATTTATTTTTGTAGTACCAGGGATTGAACTCAGGACCTTGCACTTGCCAGCAAGCACTTATTCTACTGAGCTATCTCTCTGGTCCAGTATTTGTCTTTCTTTCTGATTTATTTCACATAACATAAAGTCTTGGAGGTTCATCCAGTGGCTTTTCAGTCTGTTTTTTTTTTTTTTAATAATAATAATAATTAAAATGCAGTGCAGCGGCTTTTCCAGCTAGCTGCTTACAGACATTCTGGAAAGACATGTTTAGAAAAATGCAGCTCTTTGGGTTAAGTGGCAGCTGCCCCCATGTCACCCTCCAGGCAGGCATCGATTGGCCAGATGCAAACAGGGAGAGGGTTCTCCTGAAGAGCAAACTTCAAGGCCAGCCAAATAGCTCAGCAGATTAAATCGCCTGCAAGCAGGCAGGGGCCAGGGGTTTGATCCCCAGCCCCGCTCCCACCCGAGCACACTGAGCCAGCAATAGAGACTGGGTGTGGTGGCCTGCACCTGTAATCCTAGCTCTTGGGAGGTTGTAAACAGATGGATCACTATCAAGTCCGATCTAGTAGTAAGACTCTGAGCACCCTGTAGATCCTTCCCTAAAATGCAAAAAAAGGAAAAAGAACAGACTTCATAAGTTGCCACAGACACAAGCAAATGTGTTTTTCATAAGCTCTCTATTTTAGCTTAGTTTTCTAAAGTCTACCTTTTAGAACATGATTGAGAACCTAAGAGTGAACTCTCCTCTCTGTATAAATTTAATTTCCAAAACAGATGTTATGGGTCAAAAAAAATCTAAAAGATTACTGCATGTCCATGAGTCCTACTTGAATGTACATTTGTAAAGGTTTCCATCGACAGGAACAAGTAAGATTAGGATGATATAGAATATGATGGAATGGGAGGATATATTTTCAATCATTCTGGCAGGGTAATATTTGTTATATAAAATATAAGAGCACGTGCAACTCTTAAGGAGCACTAAACTAATAATGGACAAATAGACATAATAATTACCATCTACTGAATGTTTGCTCCATCTGAGTATTAATTTTTAGCATTGTTTTGTTTGGTTCTTAAACAGCACTCCAGAGATAGATGTGATTATCCATATTTAACATATAAAGAGCCTTCATTTTAGAGAAGGCAATTAACTTGTTCAAGAAAGAAAACATAATAAAGCAGCTTTTAAAAATATTTAAATGTATAATAAAGAAACACCAGTGAAACACTGTTTGTAAGCCAGGGTTTCACTGTGCAGCTCAGGCTGGTCGTGGGCTCACTTTGTAGCCCAGGCTGGTCTCAAACTCACAATGATCCTCCTGCCTCAGCCTCCAAGTGCTGGGGTTACAGGCATGCACCACCACGCCTGGCTCAGGCACCAGTTTATATCTAAGCAATGAGCAGAAAAACAGATTGCGGAAGGCTCTGCTGACGGTGTGGTAGACACAGGAGAGACAGACGCAAGCGTGCTGGGGGGTATCTGTACTGCGCCTCCAGCGTGCCCCTTCTCTGGAACCTTTCTTAAAGGGACAGTAAGTGTGGATAGGTAACAGGGGCCTTTGTATATTAGCGATTTTCCTTGAAGAAAGAAGCTATGAAGAGCACTGTGGCATTTTTCTGAAGAAGATTTTGTGGTAATCTTTAGTAGCTGAAAGCATCAGGACTCACCTTCATGACCCTGCTCTGGTCAGGACTGTAGAATGCAGGCTGTTTTGACAGATGTTGGAGAAAACTAGGAGTCAGCTTAATGACATTTTAAGAAGCTGATCTGTATAGCAGCACCATTTGTCACAGCTAGGTCTTGGAAACATCCCAAATGTGCATCAACCAAGGGACAGATAAAAAGATGAGGTATTTTTACACAATGGAGTGTTACTCAGCTATTAAAAAATATATAAATTTGATGCTTTTGTAGATAAATGCGTGCAACTAGAGATTATGTTGGTAAGTGAAATAAATCAGATGCACATGTGCAAACAGCATATTGTCTCCCTAGTGTAAGCACCGGAAAGAGTAAATAAAATTAGAAGGGTGCAATAGATACTGTGAAAGGGAAAGAAATCAGTTCAGTGGGAAAGAAAAACTGGAATGAGGAAAAGGACAAAGAGAAGATATACTTAAGTATATATGCAGGATAATTTGGATAGTTGTACTGCCAATTTCTGCTCATCTTTATTGTTTTTTTTCTTTTGAATTTTTTATAGATTTTTTTGTTGTTATTTTGTTTTGTTTTTTTCTTTACATAAAGCTTGCACATTTATATCTGGTAACCTGAACAACTAATTTG
>PVKN010015375.1:0-18561 GCA_004027915.1 Capromys pilorides | reverse complement strand
CAATGAGACAGTTTCAAAACACGTCAGTAGGACAGCCACAATAATCAATACAATGCATATTGTTGTCTTCATAGTAGTTGTTCAGAGTACGAGATGCAAACATGATAACTTTTCTAAACACTATTGGTACAAATATTTCTTCTCATTGAGCTAAGAGAAAGTACTTGTAGGTATAATCCAATATTCCATAATAGTAGTGGGCTATCAGCAGAACTGGCAATGTCGGAAGCTGTTGACTTGAGCCTTTTACAGCTCAGCATACTAATCTGGCTTTACTTGGTATGCCTCATGCTTAAACTTTTCTGCTAGGTGATTAAGTCCCTGCTCCTGGATAGGAAGAACCAACATTGTGAAGATGGCCATATTCCCAAAATTGTCATACAGATTTAATGCAATCCCTATCAAAATGCCATCAACATACCTCAGAAACCTGGAGAAATCATTCCTAAAGTTTATTTGGAACCAGAAAAGACATAGAATAGCAAAGACAATTCTGGTCAACAAAGATAAGGCAAGAGGCATTACAATTCCTCACCTAAAGTTGTACTACAAAGCTACAGTGACTGCACAAAAATCATACTGCAACAAATTTCAGAGTGAGGTCAACAGAGAAATTGAACCAGAATATTTGCAAGCTAGGTCACAGATAAACAATTGATGTCTTTAATATATAAAGAACTCCTAAAAAGAAATGACTCTCGAATTCGATTTTTAAAGATCAGAAAAAACACAGATAAGCAATTTACAGAAAGAGCTGTATAAATGGATCATAAAATCAGAAAAAGATGATTGACTTTGCTTGTAAGAGAAATACAACTGAAACTACCCAAGACCAGGGTTCCACACCAATTAGACTGACAAAGATTCCAAAGCTTGACAACACGCTCTGTGGGAACAGGCTGCCAATGTGGGCAGATGGACTCACACACTGGCAGAGGGGATTCGAAAAGAGGTACTGAGCAATATTTAATGATGCAACATATACACTTCCCCTTTAGCTCTTCATGGTTTGGAATTTGCCCAAAGATGAACTTCAACAATTCAAGAATTATAAATGCAGGGCTGGTGAGATAGCTCAGTGGACTAAGCACTTGCTTAGGCAAGCACAGGGGCCTGGGTTCAATCTCTGGCACTGCATACCATGCGGCCCCCAACTCCAGGCATACTGAGCCAGGGATGGGGTCTGGGTGTGGTGGCGCATGCCTGCAATCCTAGCACTAGGGAGACTGAAAACAGGAGGATAACCATGAGTTTGAGCTACATAGTGAGACCCTGCACATACACACACACACACACACACACACACACACACACATGCACATACATGAAAGAATTATAAATGCTAGAAGTTGCTCCTTCCAGGGTTATTTGTGACAGCAAAGTTTTAAGACAAACCTAAATATCTGAAAGCCTACTCAGAGGAGATCGATGAAATGCACTGTGGCACTTTCACGTATGAAAGTCCTATGCAGTAGGTAAAAATAAGGATAATTTCTGTAAGCAAAAATGAAATGATTTCTTGCATGAATTAAAAATTAAAAGGCAAAGAGCAAAAGTTACATTTGTGCATTCTTTCATCTTGAATTATATGGAAATGAGAAAAATATCAGAGTATACATGTATAAAAGAAAAAAGAGGTAGATTTCACTTAGGGCTAGAAGCAAATATAAGAGGCTCATAGGAGCAGTAGAGGTAGGATGCCGCTAGGAGTCAGATTTCTTTTTATAGAATTTATATTATCAAAGTACATAAATACTTTATGTATTCAAAGATAGAATTTAACCAACGATGAAAAAGAACAAGCCCTAAATTGGAAAGCAAACAGAAATAAAAGAACCCCACAATCTATCATAGTGGTGACTCAGGAGGCAGACACGGAAAGGGGCTCCCAAGGATGCCCCATTCTTGGTGCTGGGGCCCCTATCAACTTTTGCCCCAGAACGCAGACTGGACCTGGCTATTTGCTTCTATGAAGGTGTACACCAAAAGCAAGGGCTCTCGCTCCTGTGATGAGGAACAGAAGACAGCGACTTCGTCTTGCTGGCAGTCTCTCGTCTTAGCCGTTCTCATGAGCATGCCTCAGTGGACAAGGACATCTGGAACCACATCTGGACCTCAGCAGCTGAGGAACTGGGACCCACAGTCCAGGAGCCCTGGAGGAACCAAGTCCTGCCAAGAGCTCCATGAGTGAGCTCAGGTGCAGACTCTGAGTCCACCCCTGGCGACACCGTGAATGAGTCTCAGGAGAGGCCCTGAGGTGGAGGACATAGTGAGTCATGGTTGGGTCCACAGGATCGCTGAGATAAGTGCCATCTTTTTAGGTCACAAATTTTTTAAGGTTGTTCTTTAGGCAATAGGCAACACAATAATAATCAGAGCAAAAAAGAATTAGTTTAAGTGGCCTGGGGCCAATGTGCCCACACAGCAGACTATACTCTTCTAAGGGCAACAGAACTTAGCAGAAGCCTTGAACCTTAATAAACAGGTTGCTGTGAGTGGTGCAGTCTGTGGAATTCTGAGCCCCTTTGAGCAAATGTGGTGATATTTGGATAAGTGGGGCTCCCCTAACCAGATCAGAAGATTGGAATAAGGAAAGGGGGTACAGGGAAAACCTGGAGCTAGGGGGCTCGAACTACAGGTGCCAGAAGGAATGCGTCTCCTGTTCTGCGAGAGGTCAGGGAGCAGCGGAGCATGACGGCAGTGTGCGCGCATAGGACTCATGCCTTGGCCTTCAGTGGCATGCTCCCCTGGAAGAACCAGCGTTCTTTGGAGAAGTGGCTGATTCCAGGGTTGGGGCAAGGAAAACATGGGGTGAGCCTGGCACATGCTGCTGTGTCAGAGGCAGGCAAGTCCTCAAAACATGAAGATGGCACAGGACCAAAACCGGGGCAATCTGAGCATCATGAAGATGCAAGAGCCTAACATGTGAAATGGAACAGGGGACAGGTAGCAGCCGGGAACATTTACTTAGCAAAGCACGTCAATAGCTAAACATAAAAGAAGGAGGAGCTACGTCCCGCACCTTCCGTTTGCTTCCATCGTTTCTTTTGGTAACTTGTCAGGCCCTAGCAGCCAGCATGGTGCAGCAGATCGAAAGCAGAGAAGCCTTTTGGGAAGCCCTGGGTACCGCAGGAGATAAACTTGTAGTAGTTGATTTCTTGGCCACGTGGTGTGGGCCTTGCAGAGTGACCAAGCCTTTCTTTCATTCCCTCTGAAAAATATTCCAACGTGGTGTTCCTTGAAGTAGATGTGGATGACCGTCAGGATGTTGCTGCAGAGTGTGAAGTCAAGTGCGTGCCAGCCTTCTAGTTTTTTAAAAAAGGGGCAGAAGGTGGGTGAGTTTTCTGATGCTAATAAGAAGACATTTGAAGCCACCATCAATGAGTTAGTCTGTGTTTTCTGAAGACCATAACTATCAGCTGTTCAAAATTTTAATTTTTTTTAATTTACAAGAAAATAATTATGGAAACTATATACCCAGCTGACATCTGATTATAAATGACAATAAAATATTAATTCTACCCTTTTAAAAGTTAAAAAATAAAAGGATAAATTTTTTAAACCTCCATGCTGTAGCCCTCACATTTGAGCCTCCCAAGGACCACTAATGGATTCCAAGACTTCTGGTGGGAAATTTCCTGGTAAGAGGGATATTCGTACCCCCACCAAGGGGCACCCAAAAGATCCTGTATTCCTTACACAGGGAAGAGGGCATTTTAACACAGGAAGACTTAGAGGGTCCCACTTGAACCAACTGACCAAACTCAGCAGCCCCAAGAATGACACTGGGACGTGTTCTCAAACATTGTGTGAGGGATGTGTCTTCAAGCACAACTGCCCAAGGGGAACACATTGAATCTGATCTGAGGAATCAGATCAGATAAACACAGTGCATGGGTCATCTAAACACAACTGGTCAGCACTCTTCAGAAATGCTGATGTCATCACAAAGGAAGAGGAGAAGGGAGGAAGGTTCTAGATGCCTGAGTCATGCATAACCCTGCAGTGGGCACTCCTAGGTTGGATCCTTGGCTCAGCACATTCATGAAGGTTGAAAGGATGTGCCGGGAACAACTGTAAACTGACGAGACATGAGGTGATGTTTCAAGGCTGTGGGCCCAGCACTCAGGAGCCCAAGGCAGGAAGACCACAAGTTCAAGGTCAGCCTGGGTTACAAGGTAAAATCCTGTCTCAGAAAACTGAATAAAACTAACTCCCCAAATCCCCAACATTGAAGGAGGGATGGTACTGGCATCTCTTCCTCTGGAACTGAAGGGGCTCAGGGAAGATTGGCTTGGTGACTCAAGACTGGTTGAAGCCTCTCTGCCACTTTTCATCTGGGTGACCACTGCAGGCTGGTGGCTGGCCCTGTGAGAGCCCCTCTTTCTTCATGTACAATGAAGACAGTGCTGTGAGGGCTGAGGGTCCAGGGCTGGAAGGAGGAGGGTGCATGTGACACGTGGAGCTCGGGACAGGTACTTCTTCAGTGGAGAGACCACAGGCCATCATGGCAGGCACTGTGTTGGAGAAAAAGGCTTTCTGCTGCCCTGGGTGCAGAGTGGGCTGCTGTGTCCAAAGCCACTTTCTGTCACCCCAGGGTCCCCAGCCAGAACTGAGTTCCTGTGAGAACTGATGGAGGCAGATGTCCTTGTGAAGGGCACGGGATGTCCTTACACGCCTGGATCCAGCCCTGTGCTCAGGAGCACCATGCCCACCCTCTGTCTTGGTGGGGTGGAGGGGGAGGGCTGGAGGGGGAGTGTGTGGAGCCACTGGCTGCCCTTTCCCTGGACACGCCCTCCTGCCAGCCACCCCGCCTTGACTTCCTGGTAAGCCTTCTGGCTGTCACTGCATGTGCCACTGTTGGAATCCCTGCTGCCTCCTCTCCACCTTCTCGCTCTCCCACCCCGAGCTCATGCTGATGAGAGGCACAAGAGGGTGGTGGACAATTGGGTTGTGACCACGGCCCTGGCACTTTCCAGAGGTACACTGTGGCCTCCCCATCCTCTGCCTCCTGACCTGCTGTCTCCAGCACCCTCCTCGCTTTTTCCCTTTCTCCCTGTGTGTGCCTATTTCAAGATTTCTCTTTCGTCCTCCTCCCTATCTCCCTTTGTTGTTGCACCCCTTAGATGCCCCCATTTCTATCTCTCTCTCTGCCTTTGTTTGTTTGTCTTCAGAGGCTTTTTCACCTCAATCATTCCATCTGTTCAATGCAAACTTCCCCCCGGGGATATCAGAACTGTTGTCACTTTTGCACTCAGTGGCCTAGTGGCAAATCTGAGCTCTGGACACACGGAAGGAATGGGACTGTCTTTAGTTTCCTGGGCCTCAGCGTCTGCCTTTCTACAACAGGAACATCTCTAAGCCCTCCCACACGAGGGTTGTTGGACAGAGTGGTGGCACCAGCACGCACTCCACAAATCTCTGGCGGGTTAAGATCCGTGCCACACACCCCGATCTATGCAGCCCGCTGCCTTCCTGCAGCCTCAGCCCCAGGCTCCCACCTAGCTCACCCACCCCTGGGGCTTTGTCCTCAGTCACCTGTCCCTCAGAGCTTGGACACCGTTCACTTGTCACCTCACACTTCAGGCCCACATTCTGTGACATTCCTCTCTTCATCCCTCATACCTGTGGGACTTCTGGACTTGCTCCTGAGCCATGAAAGGTAGCAGAGAGGGACAGTGTGTGACCTCAGAAACTGGGTCAGAAATGGTACTGGGGCTTCCCCCTTGATCTTATTGCATCACTCGCCTTGGGGAAGCCACCACCATGTCACAAGGAGGGGCACATGGACAGGGACTGGTTTGCCACAGGGCTCTGTGAGCACCTTGGAGCAGGCCTGCAGGTGAGACATCAGCCCTGGCTGTCACCATGCCTGCTGCACCCTGGAGACCCTTTGCCAGAGCCCAGAGCAGCGCTGCCAGGTTGGACAGTTCACTGTGCAGAAGCAGATAAATCACAGAGTCTCTGTTCCTGCATCCCGATCTGATTGCTTTTGTTTACTGGCTTTTGTCTCCTTGCTGTAGGTGACATGTTGGGGAGGGCAGTAGCCATGCCTGTAGGACTGACCCCTGTGCCCCCATGGTTGGTGTACGGAATGCGCAGGAACCTTCAGGCTCAGTCTGGGAACCATCTCCAGGCGCTCCTGGTCTTCTAGAGGGAGCAGGAAAGTTGGCCCGGCTCCCGTACCTGTCTTTCTGTGTTGGTTTCTTGTGCATTCTGTGGCTTCTGCTTGGTTTCATTCCTGGCTGCCTGACAGAGGGTGGGGTTGTGGCGCTAGAGGGCACCTCGGGGAGGAGGGGCTCTGTGTGCTTGCTCCATGAACAAGCTGCTCCAAAATATAGCTCCCTCCATGGCAGAGACAAAAATAGCCCAGCTGCAGGGTTCTGAGGGAGGTGGGAGGTGGTGCAGGGAGCTACACAGCTCTGTTCCCACCGTAGCCTGGGTGGGCCTGCTGGTCACTCACCCTGTGGGCCACCATCTGCTTACAGGTTTTCCATCTTACCATTCAGTCAGCTGTCAATAAATCTCTATTTATTATTACTTATCTACTCATATCTGCACCAATTAATTGTCCATCTTACATGTTATAGTTGTTAATTCCTCCACTCACCCATTCATCTACACATCCACCTGTTCATCCTCCCATCCATCCACTCATTTCATACACATCTATCGGCGCTTCCATCCTTTCATTGATTCACTTGCCTATCCACATATTCATCTACCCATCCATCCATCCATCCATCCATCCATCCATCCATCCATCCACACATTCACATAGCTATACACCCAATCACCTCATCCATCCATCCATTCATTCACCCATATACCCAACCATTCATTCATTCATTCATTCATTCATTCATTCATTCATTCACATATCCATCCATCTATTCACTCATCCATCCATCCATCCATCCATCCATCCACTCATTCACATAGCCAACCATCCATCCATCTACCCACATGTTTATCTACATATCCATCCATGAGTCCATCCATTCTTTCTTCTATCCTTTCTATTTTTCTTATTATTGGTCTCTCTATCTTTATTCACACCACCTATCTTTTTATCCATCTTTCCATCTGTCAGTTTTTCCTTCAATCCATTTGTCCCCCAAGGCACCCTATACCCCACATCTCTGTCTCCATCCATTTGTCACCTCTGCCTCCATCTACATCACCCACTCACCTTGCGCTCATCTGTTCCATGCCCATCCACTTTTTATTTCAGCCAAACGTCTAGTGCCCTTATGTTAACTAATGAATCTGTTCACTTAATCATGTATACTTTTGCCCATTAATGTAGTCATTAATTCACTAAACTTCAGTTCAAACCTCCAATGTCTCCAGGTATTACTGTCCCAGGTCAGATCCTGTGCCAGGCTCGGGGATTAGCAGGTGAAGGAGACGCACCTGGTGCCTACCTGTGTGATCCACTTGCCTAGCCACATATTTATCTACCCATGTGTGCATTCATCCAACCCACTTCTGGGATCAGGTAGAGAGCTTTTGCAGGAGACCCAGGTGAGAACAGCATCCCTGCTCTCTGGAGACTGATGCGATGGTGCTGCAGCAGGGTAAACGTACCGCTAAATCTTGGATTCGGCTCCAGTTCCACCTCTTAGAACCTTAGCTATGCTGAGCCTCAGTTTCCTCTTCTAGGAAATGGAGATAAGATTGCTGATCTACTTGCATGAGCTCCACGTAAATGTGTGTGGCAATAGTGCATAGGTATGCACATGTGAGAGCGTGTGTGTGTGCGTGCGTGTATGTGTGTGTGTGTGTGTGTGTGTGCACCCTGGGCCCATAGGCAGAGTTTCTTGGGGCTTCCTGTTGCTTGGTCAGTCCCTCCAGAAGCTCCATGGTCCCTGCAGTAAGGGTCATCTCTGACATTTTTCTGGTAACCAGATAGCACCTGGACACCATGGCTGGGTCCTACAAGGCTGAGGTGCTGGCTATGGGCTCAGGGGTTCCACAGGGATCTTGGAGTCCTTCCTTCTGGGGAGAGAGGAAATTCCTGTCTGAGTCTCTCTAGCAGAATGAGCCTGGTATTCTTATTACATAGCTCCTCACCACCCTCCAGAGCCTCGGTTGCCAAGCTTAAGCGCATCTCCAAGTTCCTGAGTCAGGGCACTCTGTGCCTCAGGTGCTGCTGGAACACAGGCCTGGCTTCTAATTCCCACTGAACGCCCCTAGTTGTGTGACTCTAGACAGGTTGCTTCACTTCTCTGAACCCCATTCCCTCACCTGCCAAGTATAGCTTAGAAATACTCCCAAGGAGGCTGGTGGGAGCCCATGGGGGCAGTGGGAAGGCCTATGGATGACAACAGTGAGCCCCCAGGGGAGGGCGCAGGGAGGAAGCAGCCGGCACGCCATGCAGAATTGCTGTAGGAAGCAGCTGCAGCTTCTGCCTTGCAGTGTGCTGGGTTGGGGGCTCCCGTGCTCTGCTGTGGGAGTCCTCCTCACAGCACACACCTTGAGGATACTTGCGCCACTTGGCCTGTGGTGGACAGGTCAGGCTCTGGCTCTGCCATCTTTAGTCACCCTGTGCAAGCTCAGTGTGTGTGTGTGTGTGTGTGTGTGCACCTGCTAGAGCCCTAGCATTAGAACAGGCAATGCTTTCTGACCCAGGGCTTTCAGGGTCCCTGGCCTTGTACCTACAGCAGAGAACAGAAACTTGGTAGTGCTGCAGAAAGGTCAGTGGGCTGTGTGGGCCTCAGTGCCCTCTGGATGGAGCCCACGAAGCTTGGGGGCACTCTTGGTGGGACCTTTCAGGACCAATCACAGCCTAGCCCTTCTGCATCTTCTGTTTTACTCTAAGCCCCATGGAGCCTTATACATGTCCCAGAGTGACACTGGCTGCCCAGGGCCTTAGCACAAGCTGCCCTCTCTCCTGAAGGAGCGAGGCCCCTGCCTTCATTGTGCACCCTTGAGGTCCCTCGTCATCTGTCCTAGTGCCATTGCAGGAGCTCCTACAGGCCTGTCCATGGGCTGGGGTGGACTCCACTTCCTCTGTGGTCTCTCAGATCCCTCTCCCCACCTAAGGTCACACTGGGAGGTCCTTGGAGACCTGGGTGGGAGCCTCTGCTCCCTTTGTCTTAGGCCCTGGGGCCCAGATGGCATACACATGCTGAGGCATTGATGAAAGAAGGGTAGGGGCAAAGGAGGGAGGAAAGAAGGTGGAGGAGGAAGCAAGGAAGGAAGGAAGGAAGGAAGGAAGGAAGGAAGGAAGGAAAGAAGGGAAGTGAAGGACAGAAGGAAAGGGGGAAAGGGGAGAAAGAGACAGAGACTTTTTCCCCACAGTGTGCTTTTCTGAACATTGTCCACAAGAGCCTCAGAGAAAGGCTAGTTCCCCAGCGCTCCGTGGTGCCACCAGGTCCCAGCTAGGTGCTATTACCCTATCAAATACAGCAGTGAGCACCTGGCTGTGCTCTGGAGTCCAGAGAGCTGGCATAAAGTCAAGGAGGCCTGCTTTGGTTCCCTGGGCTTCACTGTCTGGATCTGTGAAGATTCAGATCCCTTGATGCCCTGTCCTGAAACCATTTCTGAGGCTGATAACCTCTCAGGGCCTCTGCTCTCCAGGGCAGCGTGTCTGGGGGGGGTTGCATCCTGGCTTGGATCGGGAACCAAGAGTCAGGCTGGAGAATAGCTGTGGGGAGCAGGAGTCTGGTTGTAGCTAGGGAGGCAGCTGGAAGTCTTGAATTGCATCTTCGTGACCTTGGCTATTGACCTTGAGCTTGTTCCCAAGGGGCATGCCTGGCCCACTGCTCCAGATCCGAGAGCTCAGTCTCCTCCCTCCCGATGTGCATGGAAGCAGTCTCCGCCCTCCGCAGCTCACTCTGCCAGCCGGGCCTTGAGCTCCAGTTCACAGGAGGTGAAAGACTTGGATACAGAAGAGCATGAAGTCATGGGTGGATTTTCCTCCCGCCACTCGGTTTGTTTGTTTCCTGCAGGGTTGCCTGACACCAGCCAGCAGGGAACTTGGTCCTGTTCTGTCCACAGCTGGGACCCAGAAACCCCGGCCCAGAGTGCACCTAAGAAAGATACTGTGCCCAGGAGTCAGAGAATAGCAAGGCTCCCCCCAAATGAAGGTAGGCACCTCAGAACACCAACAGGCTGTGCCATGCCATGCTGATGTAACAGAGCATCCTCGCTCCCATGCCTGCTGCAGCTGATACAGGCAAGGGGAGGAGCTGGTCTGTGGGCTTCAAGCCCAGGCCGGTCACCACCACCACCCCGCACCCTTGAGAGTCTCCCTGCTCTTTGCATCTACATTTCTCCCGGTCTCTCTGTGGGTGCCGAGCTGAGCAAGTGAGAACATGGGTACCCAGGGAAATTTGGGGTTTAGATAAACAATAAATACCACTCTCAGAGCCAGTGTGTACCATGCAGTATTTGAGATATAGTTATGCTAAAGCTATTCTTTGCTTCTCTGGAGTTGAGGTTGTGGGTGTCCTGTATCCGACCCGGTGCCAACACTGTTGGATCAGTAACGGAAGCAATGTGCACACTGGCTTCCTGAGGTGCCCGACGACCCCACTCACAGTGACTGAGCCCGGCGGCCACTGCCAGTAGAATCAGGCTAACAACACTAGACATTAAATGCCATCACCAATTAGTTAATAATAACTATCCAATTAATATTAATATTAATGACAACCTTTTCTTATCATCTTGGGGACTGAACCCAAGATCTTTGCAATGAGCTATATCCCCCACTCTTTTTTTATTTTTTGTTTTAAGACAGAGGGCTAGCCAAATAGCTCTTGCAGATTAAAGCATCTGCAAGCAGGTGCAGGGGCCAGGGGTTTGATCCTCAAGCCTGCCGTGCCGGCCCCAACCCCCGGGTGCACTGAGATAGCAACTGAGTTTGGGCGTGATGACAAGCACCTGTAATCCCAGCTCTTGAGAGGCTGTAATCAGCAGGTCACTAGGAGTCCAATCTAGTAGTGAGACCTTGAACACCCTGTAGACCCTTCCCTAAAATACAAAAAAACAAAACAAAACAAAAACGGAAAAAGTGTTTGAGACAGGATCTGGCTAAGTAATTAAAGTTTTCAGCCTTGGGCTGGAACTTGTGAACCTCCTGCCTCAGTCTCCCAGTGTGCTGAAATTGTAGGTGTGTGCCACCACACCCAGAAATTAACCCTAATATTAAGATCTATTGTTTGGAGTAGCCACTTCAATTCAGGCACGTGTTTGGCGTGACTCTGTCGCCACTGCACTGCTCCGCGTGACAGCGCTGCTGTTCTCCTGGCCCCACGTGTCCTCCTATTCGGTCAGTGAGGTGAAACACCATGGAAAGCTGTGACTGGGACGTTCCCAGCACCCTCAGGGGTCGTCTCCCTGAATGGTCTCCCTCACCAGGAGTAGATGCCGTCATTAATATCCCAATTTTACCCACTTGCAAAGCGGAAACAGGCCCGAGACTTGCCCAGGGCTACAGGCTGAAGGCTTTGAACTCAGGCAGGAGGCTGTGTCTCCACCTGGCTGGCCCCTCCTACTCTGGCCACTTCCGGGGCCACAGGAAGAGCGGGGACAGAGCTACCAGGCTGGGACAGCAGCGGACCCCGGTTCCCTGCTGGCCTAGCTCCGTCTCACCTTTCTCTGTCCTGTGAGCAAAGGCATCCTCAGGACAGAGTCTCCCCTGGGCATGTGCAGCGAGTGTGGTCAGGACAAGGGTCCTGAGAATCCCGCAGCTGCAGCTGGGCGCAGCAGGATCTGGGCTAACCCAGAGAGCAGAGGGAGGGCTCAGCAGGTGGGGTCATGGGTCCTCCTCAACCCCAGGGGGAGCTCTGACCCTCCCTACCGTGTGACCTCAGGTTCATCCCGCAGCCTCTCTGGGCCACCAGCTTGGCCTAGGAGATGGACAGTACGACAATCTCTTCCTCTAGGACTCAGTCCAGGAGGTGCACTTAGGACGATGCCCTGTCAGACAGCAACTGTACAATAACCATGAGCAGTTACGCTGCCGGCTGCATTTGCTTTAGCGTAGGTTTTCAGAGTGGCAGAGCTCGAGAGAAGTACCTAAGCAGTGATGTCCCCATAGAACTCAGGAAGTCCCCATTGGGGAGTAGCTGGTGGCAAGGAAGGAGCAAAACTTTGCAGGGCATGTTCACAGAGGGCACTTGGGGCTCTGTCCTGCTGGGGCACCCGGGAGACTGAGCAGATCCCGCGCTGAGGCCGAGAGTGGGCGCAGGGCACCCTGGGAGAACCTCGGGCACAGGCAGCTGTGGACTGTGGGATCCCTGGGTGTGGAAGCCACAAGTGACACAAGGGGCAGTATTCCGGAAGTTAATTCAGCTACATTTCGAGCACCCTTCTGCTGGAGTAGTAAAGACAGCAGCAGCAGCAGCAGCAAACATCACTAAAGCTGAAAACCAGGGCTATGAGTTGATGCAGACTCCAAGAACAGCTGACAGCAGGACCCTGGCAGTGTGGAGACACCTCCTAGGGCTTCCCGCGCTGAGGAGAGCTCGCTCTGGGCGGCGGTCGGTCTGAGCTCTGTGCACCAGTGGCCCCAGGGAAGGGGGCATCACCACACTGCAGGCCTATGCATAGCCATGGGGTGCCCGCGAGGCACCCTGATGTTGTAGGTGGGGCTGAGCCTGGCTCTCTGCTGTGACTCAGTGTCTAAGCAAAGGCTGGAAAGCAAGGGTGGGGGAGTCTGCTGGGGCAGGTGCACGCTCTCTCTATACTCTATGGGGTCAGCCTCGGGCATCTGCTCCCCCTGAAAGAATTACTAATTAGAGGACTGTTTAGAGCATCTCTCAGTCTTGTCTTCTCTCACCCCCCAACCTGACCACCTAGGATTGGATGCTACAGTTTAGACATGAAAGGGGGGACTCAGAGGAGAAGAGGAGCACAAGCAGGGCCGGACAGCAAGGACTGGTCAGAGTTCGGAGGAGTCCAGCTCGTGCCATTAATAAGCGGCGATAAGAGCTGCTGGGGACTTTCTGGGAGAATGTAGAGGTCAGTGTTTGGCCTGGAGCTCTGGGATCCTACCACCTTACTTCCAGGCACTGGGACTTCAGCCGCCAGTGTAACTGTCTGGGACTCAGTTTCCTTGCCTGCATAATGGGACTTTCCAGGATTGCCTTAGGTTCACATGATGTCAAGTCTGAGAGTAATAACACAGTGCTCTAGAAGCACTGCTGTACACTGGTGAGGGAGATGTGCAGTTTGTAGGGGGCTCTGGAAGCCGGTAGGGGGACCCAGCTACTGCGCAGGTCCGACAGGAAGGACCAAGTGATCTGTCTGTGGTTGTGCACACCTCCTTCCCTGCCCCCTCAGAACTGAGCGTGGCCAGTGCCATCACACAGCAAAAGGGAAAAGAAGTCCGATGCCTTGAGACACCATTTGGAGGAAATCCCAAGCAGGAATTTCAGAGCAAGGTAGCGGCCATCGTCCTCAGGGGCAGCCTGTCCGGGCCTCTGGACACCAGGTGAGCAGGTTTCTGGCTAATTGCACTACATGTCCCATTGTTCGGAACCCTGTCCACAGCTCATTCTGCACATGAGCAAGCGGAGGTCACAGAAGCAAGTTTTTGCTGGGATCACACAACTCTCCAGCACCACCCGACCCCAGAGCGCAGGGGCTGTCACCCTCCGTGGAGCTGCAACGTGTGAATGTCTTTCTGAACACGCCTGGGGAAAGTTCTGAACGTGGACAGAGGTCTCACCGCCTGGCCCAGTCAGGGCTAGACAGCCGGACTGGAGATGTCCTTGTTTCCTGCTGGATGCCAGGGTCTCTGTGGGCACCCGGCTAGCAGACTTCACTTTCCTCAGATCCTGTGGCCTTGTCACTTCCCTCCTCCCCCAGGGCAGCTGCAGCCCCACACTTGACAGCCCACCTCTGGGAACGCACCTCCCGGCCACTCTGGAGCCTGAGAGCCTCAGAAAGTCACTGGTACCTGAATGAAAAGAAAGAAAGGAAGAAAAGGAAAAAGGCAAGAAAGAAGAAGAACAGAACCAAATGACTTCACTCTGGATACCAGGCCACGTTAGCTCATGGCCCATTTCTCTGGGTCAGGGCCTGGGGGGTGCATGAGACTCTTATGCAAGACACTTGGCAGCGGAGGAACCCGAGTTCCTGAAGATTATTATTTTAGCAAACCCAGCCTTGACGTGTCCAAAGGAGCAGGAGGCTCCAGAGGGCTCTCCAAGAAAGTGTGTGTTTCTCGGGTTATTATTTCAGAGTCAAGTTCAGGGAGGAGGCCTGTTTTGCTGAACTCGTGTTTCTGGAAAAACAGGCCCTTGAAAAGAGCTGGCTGAGGAGGGCAGGATGTGGAGTGGGGAGCCTATGGACCTGGGGAGCAGGCACTGGGGAGAAGAGCTGTCTCTCCTGCTCCCTCTCTTCTCACATTGTGGCCCCAGACGCCTGGCTTCTGTCCAGAGGGGAGGCAGCCTGAAGATGAGCCTGGCGGTGTTCCTGTGGCTCCGTCTCGCTGACCCCTCCCTTGGGCAGCTGGGCCAGTGGCAGAGGACAGCAAGCCAGCCAAGCCTGCCGCCATCTTTGTTAACTTTGTGAGGCTTGGCCTGAGGAGTGACAGCTATCTAGCACAGCCTAGATGTGTGGACAGTGATGTGCCTCAGTGTCTCTACCGAGACCAGGATCCTTGAAAGTTTCAGTCCCTCCTGTCCCTGGGCTCCACCCCACCCTGGTGTCAACAGCACCATCTTTCTCTCACACCCCTCAAGTGTCTCTGTGGCCTCAGGACCTTTCTGTCTGCATGGAGCTCATCTGTAGGTGCCCAGGCTAGTCTGTATGTGTGTCATCCACTCATCCCCTGTGTACCACCTCAGTACTCCCTGGGGAGCAGGCCAGGGCCCCACCAGAGTCAGGGGCCTCTACAATATATCTTGCCAGCCTGCTACATTTCTTCAGGCAGGCTCCACAAGGTAATCCCAGAAGCCCTTGTCCAGGATCTATCTCCCCTCCCCTGAACCCCACCTCCTTCTTGCTCATAGTGTTTTCCTCAGTGTCAGGCCTAGTATAGTAAGTGTACAACAGGCAAATGGAAGCTTCTCCCAAACAAAGCTCACAGCCATGTGTGTCTTGGCCCAAGGGCAAGGGCACAGCTCAGACTTGGGTTGTTGGAGGCCATGACCCCAGGCAGACACCAGACGGAGACACTTTCTTCCACAGCTTTCTCTTAGAGGATCAACCTCCAGATGGACAGGTCCAACCTGGCCGGCTTTCATCACTGGTGTCTTCCAATGGATAAAAACCATTTGCTGCAAAGGAGCAAGCTTTGTATGGTAATGGAAACTCACGATTGCATCCCCGCTTGCCTCATCGTTAGCCCCGTTTCCTCTGTCCCCTGGCTTCCTCCCAGGCACCTCCTGAATCATACACAGAAACCTCCCTGCAGATTCTTGGCAGGACCCTGCCACCCAGGGCTCCCTTCCCTGCGTCCTGGATCCAGGCTTTCCTCCGGGGATCAGCCACTCTTCCAAGCCCAGAGGTGAGTCATCCATGCATCACGTGCCTCCGTAGATGTCGAGTGTCTCCTCCTGTAGCAGATTGTGCCCTGGACTTTGTTTTATGGGGTTTGGCTGTCTGGGGCTGCCGACGATTTCATCCATCAACTCAGGATCGCTCCAACACTAATGCTGAATTTATAGAAGTGGTTAAACAAAGTGTTGACAATATGGACGGCGTGTTTCTGATTAACACGGCGATTCCGAGGGAACCTGCCAACTGCAGGGAAGTCAGTAAAACACAGCAGCGATTTCCCAGGCTCACTGAGTTGGGGCTTTGACATCACAGGATTAACAGATGTTGCACAAGGAACTCACACGGCATTCGGAGGCACCGCTTGACAGAGACATGCAGGCTCGTGTACAAACCAGAGCTGTTCCTTTTTTTCTTTCTTCTAATTTTTTTTTTTTTTTTTTGTGGAGAGATTAAATCTGAATTCACTGTCAGCCTTGAGAGTTTCCATCAGGAAATTCTGTTAGCTGCTGGGATGCTCCCCAAGTCCTATCCTTAGCTTGTCATCTCCCCAAAGATGAACCATGACACTGCTAGCATTTACCCGAGACTTCTGGGTGTGGGCGGTGCCTCAACAGCCCAAGCCTCACGGGATCAGTTATGGACAAGGATGATCCATATTTAAAAAATAACTTTTTAGTTTAAAGTGGTTTTAAGACTCACAGACAATTACAAAAACACACAGAGTCCTGTATCTTGCCCCCAGCACCCGCCCCCTAAAAGAGGATATTTCCGGACGTAGCCAAAACTTGTTGTCAGAGCTGGGAAATTGACTTTGGTTCAATGCCACATACTTGATACAGATTTTATCAGTTAGAATGTGCGCTTTTCAAAAAAAAAATAGTTCTGTGATATTTTAATACATGTTTAGATTAGAACAACCTTTACCACATCAAAATAGAGTTTTTCCATCTCCACAGGGAAATCCCCTTGGGTTACCCTATAATAGCTGGTACCTCCTTTCAACTAGAACCCCTGAGAACCACTAATCTATTCTCCATTGCTGTAATTTTGCCACTTTAAGAATGTAATCTAAGAGGAAGCCTCCAGTATGGAGCCCTTAAGATCAGTTTTTCCATTCCCTTGAGAACCATTTGAGTGGCTGCAGGTCTCCGTGGTCCCTTGGTCTCCGTGGCTTAGTACTGCTCTATTGTGTGGACGTGCCACAGCCTCTGTCCATTTGCTAGAGGACAGTCAAGTGTTTCTGGTCTGAGGCCAGTACGCACGGGGCACTGCACACGCACCGCCTCCTCTGTGCTTACCCACACGAAGCAGCGGGGAGGCAGAGAGGCAAAGCGAGTTGAACAGGGTCACGTAGCTGACACTCTGCTGCGTCAGAGCTGAGCTCAGGTGGTAGTAGCTCCAGAGACTTCCTGCTCTACCATCGACAAGACCGAGGTTCTTGTAGTTCAGAATTAACCTTGAAAAGTTCATTAACAGCATTAACATGCCAGGAAGATGTGTTATACTTAGGAGAGATGTTGTATTCCTCTAAGAGAACTCCGCCTGTTCTTGCAGGTGCTCTGAGATCCACGGAAGGAGCCCGGCCTAGTAGGCAGGGATCTTCCCAGCTCGGCTCCACTCCCTTGCGTCCTCCCTCCTGCCACCCACCTGCAGCTGATCAGGACCCCAAGTACTAAACAGCCCCTGAGGGTGTCCCACTTACCTCTCACCCTCTCTGTGTCCCCTGACTCCCCTTCTGTTAGTAGCTACCTCCATGTGAGGCCAGTGCCTCCTCACCCAGTCCTGAGCCACCCTGGTTCTCACCTCTAGAAATGTTTGTCTGCTCCTATAAACAGGCCTGGATTCACAGTTCGCTAAGGACCAAGCAGGTGTCAGGCACGGAGCTCCAGCCTGGGAAGCAGAAATAAATAATCTGCAACCTCTGAGGTCAGCCTCTGAGACACCGGCGCTGCAGGTGTGGACAGGCACGCTGTGCGGAGTGGTGCCAATGGGTATGGGGTGGGCAGGCCCCAGGTGTGGGGGGCTGGAGCCCCAGTTTCCAGCTGGACGGGCTCCAGTCCTGCGAGGGCTTTCCTGGCCCACTCTCACAGAAAGGCTGTGCTGGGTGTCGGGATTCCTAAGGGTGACACGTGCTCCCTCCTGGACCTCCCTGCTGGAGAGGCTCCGCAGACCCGGGGCCCCAGAGCCAGCGGCCATCTCAGCCAGCAGCATGGGGCCCTGACGTCGCTGGGCAACTGCAGAAACGGGTCTCTGGGCCGAGCGGGGTGCTGAGGACCATGTGCACAGGGGGTGCTGACCCTAAGTGCTGGCTTCAGCTCCTTTCCAGCCTTAGGTCCCTAAACTGTGCGGCCCACACTCCCACCTGCAGCAGCCCCCTTCCAGGAACCGTTCCTGTGTGTTCTGCATTTGATTTCCTCCCTCCTGTGGCCTCCTGCTCCCCATAAAACTCAATCTCCTTTTGTTTTCAATTCAATTAAAGGCCAATAATCCCACCCACAAGGCCACACATTGGCAGTGCAGTCAATCACAGGTCCGGAGCAGAGGCAGGGTGGCCTGCAGGGAGAAACCTAGAGGGGTGTCCAGGTTCACACCCAGATGAATGCAGTGCAGGGATTGGGGGTTCAGAAAGAGCCTCATGGGATTAGGTCCTGACTTCAAAACTTAAACCATGGCACCCAAGAGGAGCCCCAATCCTCAGTTTCTCCATCTGTAAAGTGGGATCAAGAAATACTACTATGAGCCCAGCTTTCCCACTCACCCAAACTTGATAACTATTATTTTCACAACAACTGAAGGACAGATTAAAAATAGGCCATACCCACGGACCCATCCTGGAAGACTGCTTGAGGGAAACTGCTCTCCAAACTGCGCCCAGGGGTGCAAGCCATTTGCATACAGATCCAACTCGCTGGGCACAGATGAAGAGAATTGTGCTTCTGCAGTAGTTTACTGTACTTTTCAGCAGTGAGCAGGGATTGGGGGAGACCTATATGTCCTGTTAGGAAAAGACAACCAGAATGTATTCTTAAGACAAAGTGAAATCATCCTGGGTTTTCCACACAGGATGTCTTCCAGGACCCCCCAGTTCCCCCTCCCACA
>PVKN010015374.1:0-18447 GCA_004027915.1 Capromys pilorides | reverse complement strand
GGAGAGGGAGAGGGAGAGGGAGAGGGAGAGGGAGAGGGAGAGAGCATCCAAATTAACAAACAATAATAAAGTTGTTGT
Source organism: Capromys pilorides (assembly GCA_004027915.1). Taxonomy (NCBI): domain Eukaryota; kingdom Metazoa; phylum Chordata; class Mammalia; order Rodentia; family Capromyidae; genus Capromys; species Capromys pilorides. The sequence goes on along the minus strand of PVKN010015374.1, from coordinate 18,369 downwards.
TTCGTTTTGTTTTGTTTTGTCTTTTTGAGACAGGGTCTCACTATGCAGTTCAGGCTGGCCTTGGGCTCACTTTCATAGCCCAGGTTGGTCTCAAACTCACACTGATCCTCCTGCCTCAGCCTCCCAAGTGCTGGGATTATAGGTGTGCACCACCACACCCAGCTTAATAATAGAGTATAGAAGAAAAAAAAAGAAATAACATAGAAAGGACTCACAAAAATACATGATAGCACATACCTGTGATCCCAGTACTCTGGGAAACTGAGGCAGGAGGATCATAACAGAGCCTGGGCAGTTTAGTGACTTAGTGAGAACTTGTGTAGGGGCTGGGAAGATAGCTCAGTAGAATAAGCACTTCCCTGGCAAGTGCAAGGGCCTAAATTCAATCCCCCATTCTGCAAAACAAGAAAGAGAATCCATGTCAAAGAGGGGATGGAGCTGGGAATATAGCTCAGTGCAAAGGCTTTGGGTTCTAATCCTAGTACCGCCCCCCCATATAAATTTAATGTGCATATGGGGGAGGGGTTGTTTATTTGTTTGAGATAGGGGTCTCACTATATAGTTCAGGCTGGCCTTGACCTCACTATGTGGCCCAAGCTGGCCTCAAATTCACAGCAATCCTCCTGCCCCAGCCTCCCAAACGCTGCATAGATGTGAACCAGCAAACTTCTAAGTAACACAATTACTGTAAAAATGACAGGTATGGTGGTTCAAGCCTATAATCCCAGAGCTGAGAAGATAGGAGGTCAAATGATAGCAAGTTCCAGCCCAGGGTGAGCAGTTTTGAGACTTTCAACATGCAAAATAAAGGGTATGAGATGTAGCTCAGAGGTAGGTTTTGCCTTGCATGCCAGAGGCCCTGGGACCACAAAAGAAAAATAATAAGCCAAGCATGATGCTGCCTGCCTGTCACGCTAGTACTAGGTAGGCTGAAGCAGGAAGATTGCTGTGACTCTGAGGCCAGCCTAAACTACAGTAAGTTCAAGGCCAACCTGCACTATATACAACAAGACCCAGTCTCAAAACAAAACAAAGAAAGAACAAAGAGAAAAAAAAAGATGCCAAGCATTGTGCTGCACACCTGTATTTCCAGCACTCAGGAGACTGAGGCAGAAGGATGAGTTTGTTTGCTTTTTAACTTTATTTATTTATGTTATGGCTGGCTCAGCCTGCCCTGGGGGTGGGGCTGGTGCAGCATGTGATGCCGGGGATCAAACCGAGGCCCATGCGCTTTCCCAATCTTATTTTTTTTTGTGGGACCGGGGTTCAAACTCATGACCTTGCACTTGTCAGAAAGGCACCTGTGCCACGGAGCTGTCTTCCCAGCCCCTCATGCGGTTTCCTAAGCTTGCCTAAAGAGGTGCTTTAGACCACTGAGCTATCTCGCTGGCCCCAGGATAATGAGTTCGAGGCCAGTTTGGGTTACCTAGGGAAAGCCAATCTCAAAAACAAAACAGAAAACTCACAAAAGCCTGACAAAGTGTCACATGCCTGTAATTTTAGCACTAGGAGATTGAGGCAAAAACAAGCCTGAAATACACAGTTAGACCTTGTCCCCATCCAAAAAAAAAAAAAAAAAATTAAAAAGAGCTGAACATATAGCCCAAGGTTCCGAGTTCCATCTCAAATACAAAAACAAAAAGTGAGGTATGCTAATGAGGGCATGTTAATGTAACTAATTCTTTTGAGTGTTTTATTGTTTTGTTTCTAGTTTTATTTTTTTTTTTAAGACAGGATTTTGCCTATAATCCCAGCACTTGGGAGGCTGAGGCAAGAGGATTGTTGTGAGTTCGAGACCAGCCTGGGCTACAAAAGTGAGCTCAAGGCTAGCCTGAACTGCATAGTGAGACCTTGTCTCAAAAAGACAAACAAACAAAATAAAAGGACAGGGTTTTATAATGCAGTTCAGTTTTACCCTTGAGCTCGCTTTGTAGCCTAGGCTGGTCTTTTTTTTTGCGGGACCAGGGTTCAAACTCACGACCTTGCACTTGCCAGGCAGGCACTGGTGCCACGGAGCTATCTCCCAGGCTCCCAGGCTGGTCTTAAACTCAGTGATCCTCTTGCTTCAGCTTCTGGAGTGCTGGGATTACAAGTGTGCACCATCACACTCAATCTTTATTTGTTTTTAATTTCAATATTTAGTTTAACTTTAAGTCTTAAATTTCAATTAATTATGCTAGTCAAGTGACAATTTTGGAACTGTATTTATGGAGAGCAAACAGAGCTCTTGTGGGACTATCTTTTAAAACATTGAAAGCTAGTTTTCTAGGATTAAATGATTCAATATCTAGGGTTTACTTCAAAAAGAAAATCTGAACTACAGAAGTGCAAAAAGGTCCAAATGAAATGAGATTACCTATGAATTGTCAATTCTTTAAACTAAATTATTAATATATGGAAGTTTCATTATATCAAGATTAAAAGGCCAATAACAGATACAAGTTTCATTTTATTTTATTTTATTTTTTGAGACAGGATCTCGCTATGCAGTTCAGGTTATCCTATGCTGGTCTCAAACTCACAAAGATCTTCCTGCTACAGCCTCCATAATGCCTAGATTATGAGCATATGCTACCACACCTGGTCTAAATTTATTTTTTTTAATATATTTAGTATAGGGTCTACAGGGTCTCACTACATAGATTGGATGCATAGTGATCCCCCTGTTTTCAGCCTCCCAAGCGCTGAGATTACAGGTGCAGCCACTATGCCCAGTGTCAATCACCATCTCAGTGCACCTCTGCCTGGGGGAGGGGCAGGGCTGGCATGGCACATGGGAGGTCAAACTCCAGTCCCTGTATCTGCCTAAGCAGGTGCTTTAATCTCCTGAGCTATCTGACCAGCTCTCTATTTTTTTTTTTAACTTTATTTATTAATTTATCCATGTTACGGCTGGCTCAGCCTGCGCTGGTGGTGGGGCTGGCACAGCATGTGGTGCCGGGAATCAAACCGCAGTCCCTGCAATTGCCTGAGCTTTCCTAAGCAGGCGCTTTAGACCACTGAACCATCTCGCTGGCCCCCTTTTTTTTTTTTTTTTACTGTAAAAAATTTTAAATGTATGGATTGGAGATGTGGCTCAGTGGTAGAGCTCTTATCTTACATGCACAAGGGCCTAGATTGAATCACCAGCACCACATATACCATATACCCCTAAAAATGTACATTTAGAATGAATGGATTGGGTTTTTGTTGTTGTTGTTGTTTTGTCTTGTTTTTTAAACAAGGTCTTGGTATCTAGTCTAGACTGCCCTGAAACTCCCTATTTACTCTAGGCTGGCTTCAAAATTGTGATCTTCATGCCTGTTTCCCAGCTTCTGGGGTAATAGCTATAAGCCACTACACCCGTCTGTCTTTTTGTTTTCATTTCGTTTTGCTTCTTTGATTGTTGTTGGGTTATTGTTTGGGTTGCTATCTTGCTAGATAGTTCAGGCTGACTACGGAGCCCAAGCTGGCTTCAAACTAATCCTTAATCCTCCTGCCTTAGTCTCCTGAGTGCGGGATTACAGGCATATATCACTATACTAAACTCATAGATCAGAATTTTTTTTTTCTTTTCTTTTTTTTTCAGTGTCACTATAGACTGAGCTTAGGACCTTGCACACAGTAGGCAAGCAATTCTATCACTGAGCTATATTCTCAGTCCTCTAATTTTGTCATCCTACAAATATGTGACTTTTTTATTTCTTAAAAAAAAAAAGAAAGGGGCTGATGAGATGGCTCAGTGGTCTAACGCTCCTGGCTGGGAAAGTTTAGGCCACCGCAGGGACCATGGCTCTATCCCAGGCACCACAAGCTACACCAGCCCCACCCGCAGGGCAGGCTGAGTCGGCCATAACACAAACAAATAAATGAGGTTTAAGAAAAATAAAATAAAAATTTAAGAAAAAAGGGGCTGGGGAGATAGCTCTCTGGAACAAGCGCCTGTCTGGCAAGTGCAAGGTTGTGAGTTCAAACTCCGGTCCCACCAAAAAAAGAAAAAAAAAAGAGAGGGTTGGGCATGGTGGCACATACCTATAATCCCAGCACTTGGGAGGCTGAGGCAGGAGGATCAGTGCAAGTTTGAGACCAGCCTGGGCAACAAAAGTGAGCTCAAGCCAGCCTGAACTGCATACTGAAATCGTCACAAAAAGATAAAGAGAGAGAGAGAGAGAGAGAGAGAGAGAGAATGTTTTGTAAGTGGACTGTCTCCTTAGAGAGTGACTTTGTTTACTCAGTGTAATTCCTTTGTATTCTACCCAAACTGCTACAAGTGTAAATATTGCATTTCCTTCAATTCCTGTGTCAACAGTGCTCAGAAGTATGGACATGAAATGTACATGCAGGGGCCAGGGAGATAGCTCAGTGGAATAAGCGTTTGCCTGGCAAGTACAAGGTCCTGAGTTCAATCCCTAGTACCACAATAAATAAATAAATAATTGCCATAAAACATTCATGTGCAGGTTTCTGTGTGAACATGTTTTCATTTCTCTTGAATATGGACCTAGGAGTGGAATTTTTTGCTTAAATAATAACTATCTCAATGAGGACTAGATCTTTTGCAAAAGAGAAGACCAAGAGATGAGAGATGGGGAAAGAAGAATTAATGTGTGTAATGTACATGTTCCAACCCCCTACAATGACTGTAATCATTGTGCACTACAAGCATATTCTAATAAAAAAATTAAATAATTTGCAGGGGTAGAAAGATTAACTAGACAAAAAAAAAAAATCAACATTAAGATATTGGAATAAGGGCCAGCCAAATAGCTCAGTGGATTAAAGCCTCTGCAAGCAGGCACAGGGGCCAGGGGTTGATCCCCAGGCTTGCCCTGCCAGCCCTGCCCTAGACCGCGCTGAGACAGCAATTGAGACTGGGCATGGTAGCATGAGTCTGCAATCCCAGTTCAAGGCTATAAACAGATGGATCACTACGAGTTCTATCTAGTAGTGAGATCTTGAACAGCCTGTGGTCCCTTCCCTAAAATAAAAAAAAATTAAAAATTAAAAAGCTTTTTAAAAATTTTCAATTGAGCCAAACTTTTGAACAAATGGGCTCAGTGGATGTCTACAGAGCATCATATCCCACAGCATCATAATACGCATTTCTCTCAGCTATACACAGCTATACACAGTTCTCCAAAACAGACTACATAATAGCTCATAGAACATGCTTAAGTAAAACACAAAGGAATTGAAATTATCCCATGCATAATATTAGACCATAGTGCAATAAAATTGAAAAATTAATGGCAAAAGAAACCACAGTAAGGGCTGGGGATTTGGCTCAGCGGTAGAATGCTTGCCTAGCAAGCTGGAAGCCCTGAGTTCAGTCCTTGGCACCAAAAACAAAACAATAAACTCTCCCTTAAAAAAATTCAACCAAAGGGGCTGGATAGATAGCTCTGTGGCACAAGTGCCTGCCTGGCAAATGCAAGGTCCTGAGTTTGAACCCCAGTCCCACAAAAAAAAAAAAAAAATTCAACCAAAGAGCCAGAAGAAAATCATAAACACATGGAAATTAAATAACACCCCCTTGGGGCTGGGGAGATAGCTCTGTGGCACAAGTGCCTGTCTGGCAAGTGCAAGGTTGTGAGTTCAAACCCTGGTCCCGCAAAAAATAAATAAATAATTAATTAAATAACAGCCCCCTGAACAAGCAATGGGTCTACAGGGTCTCACTACACAAATTGGACTCATTGTGATCCTCCTGCTTTGAGCCTCCCAAGTACTGGGATTACAGGAGCGTGCCACCATATCCAGTCTCAGTCACCTTCTCAGTGTGCCAGGAGGCAGGGCTGGCACCACAGCATGCCAGAGATGGAACCCTGATCCCTGCACCTATCTAAGCAGGTGCTTTACAGCCCATTGAGCTATCTGGCTGATCCTAAAATTAACAACTCTTTAGGCAAACCTATCAGAAAAAAAAGTCTCAAGTCCATGCAATCAGAAATGAAAAGGGCAAAATCACAACGGATCCTGAAGAAGTCCAAAAGATCATCCATACCTACTTTGAGAACTTATACTGTATTTAACATATACTGTATTAAATATATATATATATATATATGTATATATATATACACACACACATATATATGGGGCTGGTGCAGCATGTGGTGCTGGGTTTTGAAATGCGGTCCCTGTGGTTGCCTAAGCTTTCCTAAGCAGGCACTTTAGACCACTGAACCATCTTTCCAGCTCTATATTTAACTTCTTACATTTTTTTTAGTTTTGGGCCAGGGAGATAACTCAGTGAAATAAGTGCTTACCTGGCAAGTGCAAGGTCCTGAGTTCAATCCCTGGTACCGGAAAAAAAAAAAAAAATTAGTTTTGTTTTTTTGAAACAGGGTCTTGCTGTGTAGTTCAGGCTGGCCTTCAACTACCTATGTAGCCCAGTTAGTTCAAGGACAAGTTCTCAAAACCAGTTGAGAAGTTGTATTTTAATAGGATGGAATACGCATAAGAAGGCCAGGCATGATTTAAAAAAAAAAAAAGAAGAAAAGAAGGGCGTGGTAGTGCAGGCCTATAATCACAGCACTAGGGAGGCAGAGGCAGGAGTATCATTTCAAGTTCAAGGCCAGGCTGGACTGCATAGCAGGATCCTGTTTAAATAAAGAGAGAGAGAGAGAGAGAGAGAGAGAGAGAGAGAGAGAGAGAGAAGAGACGAGACAAGACGAGACACAGGAAATGAACAGATTTCTAGATACATGTGAATTACCAAAACTGAATCAAAAATATATACTATAAAGTTACTGTAATAAAAACAGCATGGTACTAGCCAAAAAAAAAAAAATCACTCAATGAAATTAGAGATGTAATTAAATACCTACCAGCAAAGAAAAGCCAGGCTTGATTAATTAACTGCTGAATTCTGAAAAAAAAATGTAGAGGAAACCTAGTATTGCTACTTCTCAAGCTCTTTGATGAAACTGAATTCCTCCCAACTTCATTCCTAGAAGTAAGCATTTCCCTGATACCAGCGCTGGGGAGGCTGAAAACAGGAGGATCCCTATGAGCCCAAGCTGCATAGTGAGATCCTGTTGGAAGATAAAACAGGTAGAACTCTTGAAGGCATTGGTTTAGGCAAAGATTTTATGAACAAAATACCAATCACATAGGAACTATCACAGAAAAATCAACAACTGGGATCTCATCTTACTAAAAAGATTTTGCACAGCAAGAGAAATCACCAACAAAATAGAGATAACCTACAGTATGGAAAAATTTTTTTGCTAGCTATTCCTCAAAAGACTAACATCTAGAGTATATAAACAACTTAACATGCCTGTAATCCCTGCTCTGGGAAGACTGGGGCAAGAGGCTTGCTATGAGGGTTTTTTTGTTTTTTGTTTGTTTGTTTGTGTTTTGTTTGGCTGCATCTTAGGTTTTTATTTTATCATCTTATCTTTCAAAAGGTTAAGTTCAAACTGTACTTTTACACAAAGGCAGTACTGTCTTTCTGGGGGCCCAGCGTCTGTGTAGTGACAGTCTCTGCTCCATATCACAGCAGTCACCCTAAGGTCCACAGAGTTGTCCTTTGCTCACTGCCTCTGCGACCTGAGTGAATAGACGATGCCTCCCTTACTGTAAGCTGGTGCTTTGCACTTACATGTTTTTGGTTTTTTACACAGAAATTCCCCAAGGCCAGTAGAAAATTCAAAATTCTTTTTTAAAAAATCTTTTAATTTTCTTAATGTTCCTATGCATTATTCCACACACACACACATACACACACACACAAAATATGTAGTGTTGTACAACACATTTCAGAACACTGGCACACATACATCTGATATATATATATATATATATATATATATATATATATATATATATATATTTGAGCCACCACATTGATATCTCAGACCAAAAAAGATGACAGGTTTGGAGAAATTTACAGATGAAATTCCAAAGTGTTAGGTGCACCAGAATTTCAAACTGCTTCCAAAAGGACAGCTAGAGTTCCTCTGAAAGCTCCATCCCAATCCTGATTGGTCACTGAAGCTGCTCTCTGTATGCAGCCATCAGCAGCTTCATCTTGGCCAGCTGTGAATTTGAGGCCAGCCTGAAGTACATAGTAAGACTCCATCCCCCCAATAAAAGAAAAAAGAACTAAAAATAAAAAAGTCAGACCCTCCCCCACATGTAAAGATCAAATCTAAAAATGGGCATCTGAAATGAATAGATACTTCTCATATGAAGTACGAATGACAAATAAATACATGAAAAGGTGTTCAATATCATTGGTCATTGAAGAAATACTATTTAAAACAATGTTGACATTTCAGGGGCCAGGGAGATAGCTCAGTAGAATAAGCGCTTGTCTGGCAAGCGCAGGGTCCTGAGTTCAATCCTCAGTACCACCAAAAAAATAAATAAATAGGAAATTCCATCTCACCATGGAAAGGCTGGTTATTATCAAAAAGTCAACCAGTAACAAAAGTTGGTGGGACTGTTGGGGGGAAAAGGAATCCTTCCCCACTGTTAATGGGAGTGTAGGCTGTTGCAGCCACTGTGGAAATTCTTCAGAAACCAGGGGTAGTGTTTCCATTCATTCATCTATTCCCTTTTTGGTATCATCCCAGGAGAATTAAAGGCATCATGTCATAAGAACGTATGTACCCTATATGGCACTTTGTAATAGCTGACTCTTGCAAACAGCACAAAAATGCCTATGAACCAGCAAATGGGTAAAGAAGATGTGGTTGTTTTTTTTTTTTTTAATTTTTATTTATTTATTTATTTGTTTGCTTGTTGTGTTTGCTTGTTTCTTTATTTATTCATTTTGTGGCTGGCTCAGCCTGCCCTGGTGGTGGCGCTGGTGCAGCGTGTGGTGCCAGGGATCGAACTGCAGTCCCCGCAGTTGCCTGAGCCCTCCTAAGCAGGCGCTTTAGACCACTGAACCATCTCGCCGGCCCCCATGTGGTTGTTTTTTATACAATGGAGTACTGCTCTACCACAGAGAAGGAGAAGCTTGAGACATTTCCAGCTAAATGGGTGCACCGTGAATAGCTTCTCGGCCTTTTGGCTAAGATCAAATGTAAATGGGTGCACCGTGAGACCATACTCTTTCGTTTTCTTTTATTTTTTTTAAGTGTATTTAGTACAGGGTCTACAGAGTTTCCCTACATAGGTCAGACTCATAGTGATTCTCCTGTTTTCAGCTTCCCAAGTGCTGGGATTATAGGCACATGCTCCACCATGCCCAGTCTCAGTGCACTCCAGGAGCGAGGCCAGCACGGCAGGCCAGGGATTGAACCTCAGCCTTTGTGTTTGCCTAAACTGGTGCTTTAATCCGCTGAGCTATCTGGCTGGCCCTAGAGACCATACTCTTAAGTAAAATAAATTGAATACACATGTGTAAGTATCACATCATTTTTCTGGTGTGAGAACTTGAAAGTATAAATAAAGACCAAAATGTGCAATAGAGGGCCCGCCAGATCGCTCAAAGGATTACAGCTCCTGCTTAGGCAAGCTCAGGAACCAGGGATCAATCCCCAGCACCACATGCTGCGCTGGCTCCACCCCCAGGTGCACTGAGCCGGCCATGAGACCAGTCATGGTGGTGCACTTCTGTAATCCTAGCACTGGGGAGGCTGCAAAAAGAAGATCACTAGAGTCTGAGCTGTGTAGTGAAACCCTGTACAAACACATAAAAAAAGAAAAAAATACAAAAAGACATTATCATATACAGGCTTGATTTTGTATGATAAGTGTACTAATAAAGTTAAGTAATAAAAAAAGTCATTTGACAGCACCTACCTGACAAGTGCAAGTACAAGGTCCTGAGTTCGATTCCCAGCACATACACACACACACACACACACACACACACAAACACACAATCATTTCACATCGCCACCACAGTACTCAGATTTCTCCACATCCCTGCAGACACCTGTCATGATGTAATCTTTTACGATTGTTTCATAAACTTATGCAAGCATGTATCTTTTAATAATTGAATGCCTTGTTTTATGAAAATCCAATAGGGGGAGTTGCCTAATCGAATTCAAATCTTTAACTTTAGCCAGGAATGGTGCATACACCTGTAACACCAGCATTCTGGAACCTGAGGCAGGAGGATTACTGTGAGTTCTAGGCCAGCCTGGACTATATAAAAAGGCTGCTCCAAAAACAGCAATAACAACAAAACTCTCAAACCTTGAGCTTTGCTGAGATTTTTCTGTTTTATCTTCCTAATCTATAACAAACCAGGAAAGACATATGGAACACCTCTGAAGGTGGATTTAGCAATTTCTATATACACAAGAGTAATTTTGTTAGTTTTAGCTTTGTGTATAGTGTCCATATCTTATTTGGGTGAGGTCACTGGACATTGAATGCAGGTGCACTTTACCAAGGATGTATAACCTCATTCCCTCCCTCCCTCCACTCTTCCCTCCCTCCCTTCCTCTTTCCCTCCCTCCCTCCTTCTTACCTGCCTTCATTCCTTCCTTCTTTCATGGTGCTGGTTACTGAACTCAAGGCCTTTCCACTGAGCTACAGTCTCATTGCTTTTAAACATTTTAAAAAGAATTTTAAGGAGCTAGGCATGATGGTGCACACTTGTAATCCCAGCACTAGGGAGGCTGAGGCAGGAGGGATCATTGTGAGTTTGAGACCAGCCTGATCTACAAAGTAAGCTCAAAACCTGCCTGAACTGCATAGCAAGACCGTGTCTTCGAAAGACCCAAAATAAATTAGTTAAAAATTTCAAAATAGGACCAATCAGATAGTACAGCAGACTAAAGTACCTGCTTAGGCAGACACAGTGACCAGGGTTAGATGCCAGCATCCTGTGCCAGCCCCACCCCCCAGGGGCACTGAGATGGAGATTGAGACTGGGCGTGGTGGTGCACTCCTCTAATCCCAGTGCTTGGGAAGCTGTAAACGGGAGGATCACTACAAGTTCAATCAGTGTAGTGAGACCTGTAGGCCCTGTACTAAATACATTTTCAAAAAATTTAAAATATGCATTTGTTTATTTTTTGAAACATAGTCTTGCTAAGTTGCCCGAGTTGAACTTGAGCATGGGATCTTCCTGTCTTGGCCTCCTGAGTGCCTGGGATTGCAGGTGTGCACCTCTATACCCAGCCAGCCTGCATCTTCTACATTGCTGCTACTTACATTTTTATCCTGAATTCTCTGTCTTTTATGTCTTCCTTGGGGGATTCCATCCACACAGTGACAGCACATGGACTAGTTCTGCTCACAGTCACATCTCTAGTACGGATGTCCCTGGTCAACCATGGCCCCTACAGCCACCCCACCCTCACCCTGATCCTCCTGCTGGTGCCGGTTAGGCACCATCTTGAGACCTGCACGCAGCGTCCTCTTCCCCTCCCCAACCTCCCACCTCCACCTAGGCCCAGGAGTAGCCTCACTGCTCCTTCTGTTGCTGAGATTTCCCTCTCTGGTGGACCCAGCAATGTCAACAACTGGTACTTCTTTTCCTTGCTTCCTTCCTCCAGCTCACCATTGAGTGGGTTCTGGGGACTCTGAGCTGAGAAGGAGATCAGATCCACTCCATGTGTCTTGTCTCTCCTAGGCCGAGAGGTCGGGGCTGTGCCTGGCCTATCTCCTGGCCTACAGAGGCCAGCTCAGGACCTGAGCGCTTGCCAGAGAGATGGCTGTATGAGCAGCCAGATGGCGCAGAAGCAGTTTACAGGTAACTGGTCATGACCTGGAGGAAAACAGGAAAAACGTTGGTGATAAAACTTTCAAGAGGAATGGATGAAATACAAATGGTACTGAAATCTCAGCACTCTGATGCAGAATTGCCAAGAGTTCAAAGCCAGCCTGGACTATGTGGAAAGACCCTGTCTAAAAAAAAAAGAGAAGGAAAAGAAAACTACGAAGGTACTTCATGTCAGGAAGCCAAAGCAAAAGTGAGCGTGGGGGCCAGGTATGGTGGCACGGTCCTGTCATCCCAGAAGGAGGGTCGCTGCAAGTTCAAGTGCAGCCTGGGCTACTGTCTCCATTACTTTTCTCTTGTTGCTGGGACAAAATACCCGACATCCAGAATTAAGAAAGGAAAGGTTTATTTAGCCCACAGTTTGTGGACACTTCAATGGCTGGCAGGAAGGCAGGGTGGCACCTGGTAGAAGGCAGCAGTTCATGGCAGCAGAAAAGAGCAAAACAGCGAAAGCCAAAAGGCAGAGGCAGCGGCAGCAACAGCAGCAGAGGCCGAAGCTGAGAGCAAGCCTCTCTCCTTGCCCGATGTTGCCTTTGGGCTACCCACGGGTATAGAACTCACACCCAGGGGGCTGGGGAGATAGCTCTGTGGCACAAGTGCCTGCCGGGCAAGTGCAAGCTCGTGAGTTTGAACCTTGGTCCCACAAAACAAAAGAACTCACACCCATAATCCCAATGATACATTACATATTATTCAAAAGCTCTAAACTTTCTTTCTTTCTTTCTTTCTTTCTTTCTTTCTTTCTTTCTTTCTTTCTTTCTTTCTTTCTTTCTTTCTTTCCTTCTTCCTAGACAAGAAGTCACTAGCTATGTAGTTCAAATTGTCCTTTAGAGACTGGGCGTGGTGGTGCACGCCTGTAATCCCAGCTCTTGGGAGGCTGTAAACAGGCAGATCACTAGGGGTCTGATCTAGTAGTAAGACCCTGAATACTCTGTAGACTCTTCCCTAAAATAAAATTTTTTAAAAATGTGCTTGAGTACACTATGGAGCCCGGGCTGGCTTCAAACTCACAGCAATTTTCCTGCCTCAGCCTCCCAAGTGCTGGGATTACAGGCGTGCACACCACTCTCGGTTGGAAGGTGATCGTTACACAGGGTACCTCCAGGCTTTCCCTGTAGCTCTTACCTGTTTCCCTCCCCTCCTGGCAACTGTTGCTATGATGTTAGGATAAAACAGTGCCCTTCATCTGGAAATGGCATCTTTTCCTGTAGCATTAGTCAGTGTCCTACCATAGGTTCCCATCATAGGATCACTAGTAACACATCTTCTAGGTACAGCTGCTAAGGTTGTACACTGTGCAGCACTACATCTGTTCCAAGTGTTGTCACTCAAATACCAGATACACCTACTATTTAGAGCTTTTAAACCTTTTTACTATAATTTGGTAGTTCTTTTACATTACAATTATTACTTTAGCATCTGTGGTGATAAAGTGAGCGTGACAATTATAATTATAATAAAAGTTTTTGCTAGAATTTTGCTGGCTCCAAAGATCCTTGACTCCTGGGGAGATAGCTCAGCAGCATAAGCACCTGCCTGGCAAGCGCAAGGTCTTGAGTTCGATTCGCTGGTATAAAAAAAAAAAATCCTTGACATCCTTAGTGATTGCTACAGCCCTTGGGAGCATCTAGGTGGCAGGGATGAGAATGTTCCTTGTGATAAAGGATTTCCCCAGCATGCCTGAGGCCCTAGGGCCCTACCCTACACCACAGATAGTCTTTTCTGCCAAACTCCCAGATAGTATTACACTGTGACTAGGTTTTCTTGTTTGTTTGTTTTGTGGGACCAGGGTTTGAATTCATGACCTTGCACTTGCCAGGCAGGTACTTGTGCCACAGAGCTATCTCCCCAGCCTCAAAATTATGACAGAGAAGAAAAGAAAAAAACTTATTTCTCCAATAGCACCTAAAGTAGCCTAGAGGCTGGGGAGATAGCTCAGGGGCACAAGTGCCTGCCTGGCAAGTGCAAGGTCCTGAGTTCGATCTTTGGTTCCACAAAAATAAATAAATAAATAAATAAAAGAAAGAAAGAAGCCTAAATAACCAACAACTGTATTAATGAATGTATCAATCCATGACCACTTAAGGGGCCAGGAAGAAGAGAGTTTCATTCATACATGTACCTTTCTGTGTGTGTGTGTGTGTGTGTGTGTGTGTGTGTGTGTGTGTGTGTGTGTATGTATGTGTGTGTGTGTGTGTGTGTGTGTGTATGTATGTGTGTCTGTATCTTTCTTTCTTTCTTTCTTTTTGTATTTTAGGGAAGAGTTTACAAGTGTTCAGGGTCTCACTACTAGATCGGACTCATAGTGATCCACCTATTTACAGCCTCTCAAGAGCTGGGATTATAGGCACAGGCCACCACGCCCAGTCTCAATTGCCATCTCTGCACGCCCCAGGGGCGGGGCTGGCACAGCAGGCGGGAATTGAATCCCCGGCCCCTGCGCCTGCTTTCAGGCACTTTAATCTGCTGAGCTATTTGGCCGACCAATACCTTTCTTTTTTATTGCTATGTATTTTGTACAGAGTCTCACTAGGCAGCTCGGATTTGTAGTGATGCTCCTGTGCCTCCCAGCACTGGGATTGCAGGCAAGCACCACCACACGCCACAGTTTCTGTGGCGACTCCACCTGGGATGGGCCGTGTGGTACTGGGGATTGAACCCAGGCCCCTTGCACTTGCCTAGGCAGGCGCTTAGATCACTGAGTTATCTCCGTGGACCATGTATACCTTTCTTAAAATAAAAAATATTTCAAAATGGCTATGAATGTGACCCAGTGTGAAAGCCCTGAATTCAATACCCAAAACAAAACAGCAACCTAGAAAAGCCCAGGTCTGGTGATGCCTGCTTATAATTTCAGCACTCGGAAGGCTGAGGTAGGAGGATCACAATGAGCTCAAGGCCAGCCTGTACTCATAGTAAGACCGGGTCTCAAAAAACAAACACGAAGCTGGCCTGGGCTACCTGGTAAGTTCTAGGCCAGCCTGAGCTGTACAGCAAGACTCTGTCTCAAAAGAAAAGAAAGAAAAAGAAAAAACAGAATCAACAACAAACACACAGGGGCCAGGAAGATGGCTCAGTGGCACAAGTGCCTGCCTGACAAGGGCAAGGTCCTGAGTTCAATCCCTGGTTCTGCAAATAAAAAAACCTAGGAAAGAATGCACTTAGCCAATCTTTGTAGCTGGCCACCTGATTTTGCATAGTAAAAACAGGAACTTTGATTGAAATTATCTAAACTAAATAAGAATTTTAAATTTCAAAATAACTCCTCAGAACATTTTAGGAAATGTATTACAGTCTTGCTAGCTGTGAAATCACTATTTGCCAGATTTTACTGTACCTCTAAAGCACAAATATTTTGTCTAAGTTGAAAGTTAAATTAACACTAAAATGAGCATGAATGCACAGATCGGCAGCAACTACTATATGTTCTTAAGAAACAGAGGAAGCAAATCCACACCACCCCAACTGATGCCTTATTTGTGTGTGTGTGTGTGTGTGTGTGTGTGTGTGTGATATTTATGATTCAGGTTTTGGTGAGGGACTAGGCTTATGCGAAATAGTTCATGAGTGTGATAATGGAAACTTTTCTGTATTTGGCAAGAATCATATCAAAACATGATACAATGAAGGCAGAACGTTTACATAGAATATAAATATTGATACAAAGCATCACACATTGTTTAGAGAATGAACCACAAAACTAATTTAAAATTACAGATGCAATGAATGAGATCATGTTGAATAAAGGGCCAGGGATGTAGCTCAGCAGCATAGTGCCTCTGCCTGGTAAGCACAAGGTCTCAGTTCAATTTTTGGTCCCCTAAAAAAAAAAAAAAAAGAGATATGAGACATTACTAAATTAATTTATTTTGCTTATTTATTATGGTTCTGAGGAGGCAACTCAGGTCCTCTTCAATGCTTGGTAACCCATATACCACTGAGCTATACTCTCAGCCCCATATTCAAAGAATTCTTTCTTTCTTTCTTTCTTTCTTTCTTTCTTTCTTTCTTTCTCTCTTTGTATTTAGTTTGGGCCAGTTCAGGCCGTCCTTGAGCTCACTTTTGTAGTCCCCAGGCTGGTCCCCAACACCTGTGCCACCACACCCCACTGATTTGTTTGCTTGTTTTTTTATGCATTTAGTGCAGGGTCTACAGGGTCTCACTACACAGATCAGACTCGTAGTGACTCTTCCTGTTTTTCAGCATTCCAAGAGCTGGGATTGCAGGAATGCATTACCATGCCTGGCCCCATACCCTTCATACCCTTTTTTTTTTTTTTTCTTTTTGAGGCAGGGTCTTGCTATACAGTTCAGGCTGGCTCTGAGCTGGCCCTGAGCTCACGATGTAGCCCAAACTGGCTTCAAAACCCCAGGTCTCAACCTATTGAATGTTGAGATTATAGGTCCAGCTCATTTATTTTATTTTGCTTTTTAATTTTTATTCTTTTGGTACAGGGTCTTGCTATGCAGTTTTGATTCATAGTGATCTTCCTGTCTGTCTCCCCAGCCTTGGGATTAGAGGCCTGTACCACTCCACCCGGTTTCTGCCCGGCACAGCATGCCTGGAGTTCTGGGGCCAGCATGGCATGCGGTACTGGTGATTGAACTCAGGACATTGCACTTACCAGGCAGGGGCTTAGAACACCCAGCTATCTGTCCAGCCCAAACTCATTTATTTTAGACATAACTCAAGCAATAAAGTACCTACAAGGCAAGAAATTATTCTAGATTTCTTAATGCCCCATATCTGTATTTTAATAAATATATAATATATGACAAATCGGGGGGAGTTTGTTTTTGTTTTTGTTTTTTTTTATCAGAACCAGGGCTTTGCACTTGCCAGGCAGGCACTTGTGCTCTGAGCTATCTCCCCTGCTCCTGGGGAGGAGGGGTTATTTAGTAGATGACTCGAGGAGATAAGATTTTACCTTCTTAAACCAGGTACAGAGCTGGCCGGATAGCTCAGCAGACTAAAGTGCCTGCTTAGGTAGACACAGGGACCGGGGTTCAGTCCCAGCCTGTGGTGCCCGCCCTACTCCTAGAGCACACTGAGAGGATAGTTTGAGACTGGGCGTGGTGGCATGTGCCTGTAATCCCAGCACTTGGGAGGCTGAAAACACGAGAATTACAAGTCTGAACTGTGTAGTGAGACCCTATAGGTGCTATATTAAACACATAAAAAAAGGAAAAGGAGGAAGAAGAAGAGGAGGAGGAGGAGAACATAAAGGAGAAGGAGGAGAAAGAAAAGGAGAATGAGAAGAAAAAGAAGAGGCTGGGGATGTAGTTCAGTAGTACAGTATCTCCAGGTTCAATCCCCAGTATGGGGAAAAAATTATAATTTTTAATAAATTACTTGAAAAAATCAAATCTAGACAAAAATAATTCAAGGGGTCAAGGATATAGCAATAGAATAAAACCCATAAGAGACTGCAAATGTAATTTTCAGTTGTTGAGTGTTGCTCAGTCACATGGTTTGTAATCCCGTCCCTCGTCCCTTGGGAGGCTGAGACAGTATTATCATGAGTATGAGGCCAGCCTGAGCTACATAACAAATTCAAGCCCAATCTGGCTACATAGTGAGGCCTATCTCAAGAAAAAGAATGGTA
Source organism: Capromys pilorides (assembly GCA_004027915.1). NCBI lineage: Eukaryota > Metazoa > Chordata > Mammalia > Rodentia > Capromyidae > Capromys > Capromys pilorides. The sequence continues at coordinate 1,087 of PVKN010015374.1, read as the reverse complement.
AGAAAATGTTTTGTGGGACAGGCGAGGTAGCTCAGCAGACTAAGCACCTGCTTTGGCAAGTATAGGGACCACATTTCAATCCCTAGTCCCACATGCTGTGCCTGCCCCATCCCTGGGTGTGCTGAGCTGCCCCCCCCCACACACACACTGGGCGTGTGGTACATGCCTGTAATCCCAGCACTGGGGAGGCTGAAAATAAAGGATTACTATGAGTCTGAGCTGCATATTGAAACTCTGTACCAAATATATAAATACATTTTAAAAATCGGAAAAATAATGGATAGCTCAGCAGTCCAAGCACTACCTGTAATCCTAGCACTGGGGAGGCTGAGACAGGATCACTGAGTCTGAGCTGTGGCATAGTGGCATAGTAGGACCCTGTATGATCAAAAAAGAAAGAAAGATGAGAGAGAGAGAGAGAGAGAGAGAGAGAGAGAGAGAGAGAGAGAGAAGAAAGAGAGGGCTGGCAAGATAGCTCAGTGGTCTAAACACCTGCTTGGGCAAGTGCAGGAACCAGGGCTTGACCTGCAGCCCCACCCCTGGGTGCACTGAGCCAGCCACAAGTCAGGGTGTGGTGGCACATACCTGTAATCCCAGCTCAGGGAAGGATGAAAACAGAAGGATCACTACCAGTCTGAGCTGTATAGTGCGACCCTGTACCAAATACATAAAAATGAAAAAGAAAGAAAGAAGCACACGGACCGGCAAGATGGTTCAGCAGTCTAAAGTGCCTGCTTAGGAAAGCTTAGACAACTGCAGAGACCGCGGTTCAATCCCTGGCACTACATGCTATGGCAGCCCCACCCCCAGGGCAGGCTGAGCTGGCCATAACGCAAATCATAAATAAATGAAGTTTAAAAAAATAAAAAAAATTTTAAAAAAGAAAGAAACAGACACACACACTATTAGCAACTCTGTAAAAAATGTTATAATTAGAGCCAATCAGGGTGGCACACACCGGTACTCCCAGCATTTGGAAGGCTAAGGCAGGAGGATCACTGCGAGTCCAAAGCCTGGGCTACAAGCTGGCCATGGTAACACACGCCTGTGATCCCAGCACTTGGAGGCTGAGGCAGGAAAATCCCTG
>PVKN010015373.1:0-18536 GCA_004027915.1 Capromys pilorides | reverse complement strand
CACTTATTCTACTGAGCTATCTCTCCAGCTGTCAGTCACTCAACTTCAATCTAATTCTAATAAATCCAGCTGTGGAATAAAGATATACATTCAGCTTATTTATGTCTTTTATTACAGTAAAATCTAAAATTGCATTCATCATCAGTAGTAAATAGAAAAATTGACACCCATAAACTTCAGGTTAACCCTTAAGTGCATTTCAGTGACTAGAAGCCCAAGCTCATATTTAGAAAAAATTATAAATCTAGGAAAAGGCAAAGTAAATATCTTGTGGCTATGTCAGATGGTCAGAGATATTGAAGGAGGTAATGGTCATTTTAGTGTAAACAGCTGAATTAGATAGAAATATTCTAGGCAGGCAGACAGGGCCCGGTCCTCAAGAAGACAGCATGGAAGACAAGGTGACTTTGCAACTTTGGAAGAGACAAGACACTCCCGCTGGGGGCCAGACCTCAAGACAAAAGAGAAAACAAATGCAGCCACACACTTCCCTAGGAATGCTCATCAGGGATTGATATTTTAAATAGGTATCAGTCACCTTGAAAGAACCCTAAAGAGTCACAAGCCCAAACCCCAAGAGGAAGAGACCCTGTCCCATATTCATGCCTGCTTGCTAAGTGACTCTTCCTCATTTGGTACTAGATTTAATCAATTTTGCCAGAGCAATGGTGCTTGTAATCTCATTGGTTGACCATAGTTTTGTCTCACCTCGTGCCCACCTAAGTGAATTCCCATGTTCTCCACCACCTTACACCCCCCTCACTGCATGGTTCTACGCTATAAAAGTCTCTGGAAGAGAGCTTCTCAGGGGCTACCTTCTGGGATGGGGAGGGGAGGGGGCTTCTTTCTTTCTCTTGGACAGAAGATTTCTTTCCACCAATAAATACATTCTATTCTTAACCTCCATTTGTTCCTAAAATTCATTCTTCAGCTTTAGAGAACACAAATGTGTCCCAGGTAACTTTCAGGTCTAGAGTCTCATTTTTCCCCTGTATCAATTTCTACTAAAACCATGTATGATTTTAAGAAAAAGTATCACCGCAAATACTTCCTAAATTTCTTTGTCATTCATTCACCAAGTACTTATTATCAAAATGGTCCCGGCATTAGCTAGGTGCTGAACTTACAGCAGTGAAACCAGGAACAGAACCACAGCTCCTTTGAAGGATATACTGTGTTCAGAAATGAAAACAGTAAATTAAAAACACAGGCAGATAAATGACCATACGTCTGCACATGGCATCCTCTAAAGGGGAACAAAATAAAAAGATAGAGTAGGGAGTGGCCAAGGCGGAAGCTTGAAGCTGCACTTCTCCTAGTGCGTGCACATGGGCATCAGGTTTACGTACCTGAGGCATCTTGATTCTGCGTATGGCCCTTCGCCCTCGCATCTCCTTTCCTCCTCCTCTCTCCCTCGCGCTCCCACCAGCTCTCAGCTCTGGTGGTGGAAGGTCTGCCTCCCTATTTCCTGACATCTATCCTTTATTCTGCTCTTTTATTGACTGCCACTTGTGGTTTCTCCCTTAAAGGAACAATCTTGCACTTGCAGCCCTGAAGCCTGCGCACTGACTTATGTCTCTTAATCTTGTGGTCTCCAGGTGCATCCGTTTTCCCAGAAATGGCTCAGATTTATTCTCTTTTAATGTGGAGTTGTCCTTCCTCGTGCATGATTCCCAGTTTGCTTCGTCCATTCCTTTATTCAGAGACAAGCCATTCCTAACTAAAACAAGTGGGAGGCCTGGAGGTCATAGCAATTTTGGTAGGTGTTTGAAGGAAGAACTTACTTAGGAATCTTTTTTTTTTTTAATTGAATGATCTTTATTTGACTTTCAAGACTTCACCGTGAATTGACAAATATTTTAGACTCAACCATAAAGGACAAACCGTTATGCTACAGAAAGTTTCATTTGGACGTTATTTTTGGCAATCAAGACTTTTCATTCAAAATCAATATCCATATATGCAACTTCAGTTGAACCCACAGAATGCTAAAGAATCATGCATAGGGCCAGGGGATATAGCTCAGCAGCACTGTGCCTGCCTAGACATTTCAAGGTCCCGAGCTCAAATTCCAGGGCTAAAAAAAGCATACACAACCTAAACTTGGCAACAATCATATTTTTTTTGCCATAATAGTATGCTGAGTTATAAAAGGCTCCAATCAACAGCTCCCAACATTGCCAGTCCCACTGAAAACCCACTACCATTATGGAAAGTTGGCCTATACATACGTGGGAATCTTGTGCAGATCACAGTTTAGTGGAAGAAAAGGAGGAATCTGAGACTAAACTTAGAGGAAATAAGATTGATGTTACATAATTACCTCTGACCCTTGCCAGAATTCAGTATAGCATTTACCCTGGAGGGGTGGTGGATGCCTGTAATCCCAGCACTCAAGAGGCAGAAGCAGAAGTGTCCCTGGGAGTGCCAGGGCAGCCTCCGATGAAGAGTGAATGCCAGGCAGCCTGAACTGCAGAGTGAGATACCAATTCGGCTCAACAAACAAAGAAAACCCGGGACATGGCACACCATTCTGAGTAAGTGATCAAACGTCTTTGAAAACGTCGAGGTCAAAGGGAAACCCAAGGCATTAGATGCTTTCCCCTTGATTACGGTGGTGTTGCCCATTAAAAGCATGTGGATAAATCCCTCACATTCTACACAGTAGTACGTAGGTGTGGTTTTGTGTATACCAATTACACATTAATATAAAGCTGTTAAAATATAATTGTCAAATAACTGGCACTTAAAGGTGAGTTTCTTTCCTAATACAAAAAAAACAAAAAAAAACAAAATAGTTCCACTCATACAGAGAGGACACTGTGCATGGTCTTTCTTTGGACTAGTTACAGACCTTTATTCTTTTTTATTTTAAAGAGAAAAAATAATGCAGAAAATAATATAATATCTGAAAACAAGATGGGAATAAAGCTCACTGTAGATGCAATGAGATTCAAAGGAAATTATCTGAACATGGACCTCATTCCCAAGAACTCCCCGAGAGCTGCCCCTATGTACATCCTACTTTTGTTAATCGAGAGCAGAAAATCCATTTCTACAAATCATCTATCAAGAAGCTATTAGGATTATTTGCCTCACACAGCTCTTTTTATGCTGTTCCAACAAGAAGAAAATGTCTCACTGCCAAAGCCTTGTCTGGGCCCAGCGAACTCAAGAACAGCTGCTCCCACTTGCCTGACTCGCATCTGTGTCTAATAATTCATGCTTGACTTTGATGTAGTTGTTGGCAAGTGACATTTCCCAAAATCGGGGCTTATTTCAGGACTTAAGTTTCTGCTTTGTGTTTCTAAGAACATACCCAGCTTCCTCCCCTTAAGCCCCATTATCTCCCTTAATACAACTACATCTCAAGGCTGTGTCTCAGCACAACGCTAAGGTCCACTGCTTCTGGGAGTAGCTGGCGAGTCCTTCCTTCTAATTTCTTTCATCTCTAAGTGGCCATAATGCCTCTTAAATCTGTCCTGTAATATTTAACTTTATTAGGTCAATCCCAATATTCCGTATGTGATGATTTTTTATCCTACTTGCTCTTGTCTTAGCCTCCTATCACCTGTAAATGGAGCTTTTCTTCATTAATACAGTTAACAAATATTCACTGCAAACCCAGAAATTTTCTAGAACTGATGTGTACTAAATAGGACAAAAAAAAAAAAAAAAAAAGATTCCAGACCCTAAAGCTGAGTGCAGGGTAAAAACAAGAATTACAATGAATAACAATAGCAAAAATTCTAAGTAAAATGATAATGTATAGATTCACCATCTTTCAGATAACGAAAAACAGAATTCTAACCCAGATCTCACAGAACCCAAAGGTAATTCTTTAGCTCCTTTAAGCTTCACTTATTATCCTTAACGATGAAAATTAAAGCTACCAGAATACAGAACACGCAGAAGACACGAGTACCAATGGGAGACATGCAGAGAGTGAATCTCTTACGCAAAACTATCTTAGATCTACTTTTTATTTGTGCACCCAAGTTAGTCTAGGTCTGTCCAGCTGCATTTCATATATTTTTCTACATATGATAAATTACATGTAGCTGTAAAATGTTGACTTGGTCATTAAATATCATTCAAACCTCCATATTTTAGTATTTGCTTCTCTGATTCATACACAAAACAAGTGCAGAGTATCTTGTCGACATCCTTGTCTGCCCTTACGACATTGCCCCAGCCTCTGGAGCTAGGAACGGTGGCTTTCCAATGACTCCTACCTTATCATTTAGCTTCCATGCAACCCTTCCTCTTGCATTATCTTCACGTACTAGATGGGTCTTAGAATACAAAATCCAGGGCCAGTGAGATAGCTTAGTGGGCTAAGTGTCTGCTTAAGCAAGCGGAGGCCCCACCACTGTCCATTGTCCCACCCCTGAGTGCTCTGAGCCCCCCATTGAGACAGACTGTGGTGGTACCTGCCTGTAATACCAGGCTGGGGAAGCTGAAAACAGGAGGATCCCTGTAAAATTGAGCTGCATAGTGAGACTCTGTACCAAATACATAAAAAGGAATAGAAGACCCATAAATGTTTGGTGTTGGACTCAATGCTGTATTCTCCCAGCAAGAACACTGTCTTGCACAAGGTAAGTGCTCACCTAATTTTTACCGAAACAAGTGAAGCACTATTTCTTTTTTATTCCAGGACAAAATATGCTAGGGTATATGTTCCCGAAATATAACTCTTTGTTCATTTTACAAATTAGAATTACTTGTTGCTCTACAGGATTCTCACTCAGAGGAATAAGAGAAGGGCAAATTTTAACTCTAGATAATGTGAGGCTGAGTAGGTAATACAAGGAAGTCTGTGGACCAGTAGTACAGCAAAATCGGCAAGAATATTCTCCTGGGCTGGGCAGATAGCTCAGCAGATGGATCGCCTACATGGCAAGTGCAAGGACCCATGCTGGATCCCGGTTGCTGCATGCTGTGCAGGCCCCAGAACCCTGGGTGTGCTGCGCCGGCCCTGAAGTCAGGCCTGGTGGTGTACCTCTATAATTCCAGCACTAGGGAGGCTGAGCTAGGAGAATCCCTAGGAGTCCTCATTGTGTAGTGAGACCCTGCACCAAGTGAACGAATAAAGAAATAATTTAAAAACTATGTTCCCTTTAGCAATGATAAATCTCATTCTTCTCTAATTTACCTGGGCAAAATATTAAATTTATGCCTTAGCATTTATTCATTGAAACAAAGATCTTTATGAGGTAAAGAGAAAAAGCAAGCAATAAAAGCAAATGTCAGATTTGCTTATTTTTATTTAAAAATCCCCTGTAAGATTTTTTTTTTTTTTTTTTTTTTTTAAGACAAGGTTTCACTACTCTGGCTGGGCTGTTCTCAGCCTCTCTGCAATCCCCCGGCCTTCGCCTCTCGAGTGCTGAGTCCTCAGATGCGCACCACCACGGCAAATTTATTTGACCTTCTGAAACAGTTCCGTGAGATGATTGGCACCTTTAGGCAACCCACCAGGGCTTCTCTCAGGCTGTGCCCCATTGCTATTTCCAATTTTATTTTCTTTAAAGAGGATTAAAAATCTTTAAAAATATTAACAATGACCAGAAGTTGAACACAGATGATAGGAAATCTATAATGGCTGCTGTATTGCATATGGTTGTCTTCAAAGTAATTGCTCAGATTACCAGATACAGGTATGCAACATTGATTTTAAAAATTAAGCACTGACTACTTCTTTCAATAAATCAATAGCAACTTGTAGCACAACTATCTTAGTATATTCAGGTTCTGTGTATGTGTGCGTGTGCGTGTGCGTGTGTGTGTGTGTGTGTGTGTGTGTGTATGCATGTGTGTTTGTGTTTTCATCCTTCCTTTTCTCCTTCCTTTCCCCTTTCCCTCATCCCAGTTGTTCCTCCTTTATGAACAGTTTCTTTCTCTCTCACAGTATCCATTGGACCTTTTCCAGGCATGTCAGAGTTGAGCTATATTAGAGTGTTTGCTGCGTAAGAAATGCATGCATTTTCAGATACATCTTTTGCAGCAAGGGCCCAACCTTGCTTGCTGCCTTCTCAGTAGAGATTGGTATTTGTTGGATCCAGTGCCTAATGGTGTCTGTGACAGAAGTAGTATTTCCTTTTCAGTAAAATTGACTATGATAACCTTGGATACTAACACATTCTTCAAGTAATAACTGGGTAAGTGTAAGGTTTTGTTTGATTTCATAGATGAGGACTTAGAGAAGTGAATTTGCCTTCTGTACTTCATTTGTAAGGGAGAAACCGCCTCCTAAAGAAAGCAGTTCCATAGTGTCTTCCTGCAAATCTGCTTGATTTCAAAAACAATCAGACAGCACTCAAGTTGGTTGGCACCTGAATTGCAGGTCCTCTCTGTAGCTAAGGATATAGGGCAGCTCCTGCTCTCAACAGGAGTCCTTGGGCTTCACCAAATTGCATCAAGGTTTGCAGGCTTCAATTCAGGGTCTCCTGCATTCGTCTCTCCTTTTGAAGCTGAACAATACTTAGACATTAGATAACTGTTATTAGCTTCCAGACACTACATTACACTTCATAAATATATACAATTCTTATTTAACTGTTAAAAATTAAATAAGCTCCACAGTTCTGATTCTTCTGTAATTGTCTAGATTGATTTTGTGGTGATCAGAGCAGGGCTTTTCCCTTTTTTTTACTTCCCATGCTGAAGCTCAGACTCTTAATGAACTGTAGTTTTCCACTTCTAAGAAAATTCTAAATGAAGCAAAATAAAATGCAGAATACATAAGTGATGCTTTTTCTATTTAGAATAAGGTTTCTCCATTTGGGTTTGTGTCTCTCCTACATGTAACAGCCAAGAGGCTTAATTGTTGAGTATTCTCCCTCATTTCAAATCATACCCATATCTACATCAGTACTGCTATCTGCCAAGTTTTGTCACTGAAATAATTGATTTAATCTCTGTCACTCACTATATGTAGTAGACATTTTTCTTTGTCACTTACTTCAACACTTAGCAACAGAGGACAGTCTTCTTTTCTTTTTTTTTTCTTTTTTCTTTTTTTTTTGTATTCGGTACTGGGTCTCACTACGCAGCTTGGACTTGTACTGATCCTCCTGTTTTCAGCCTTCCCAGAGCTGCTATAACAGGTGTGCACCACCATGCAGGGACTCCATGGCCTGCTCAGCATGTCTTGGGGGTGGGGCTGGTGCAGCATGTGGTGCTGGGGATGGAACCCTGGTCCCTGAACTTGCCTAAGCAGGTGCTTAGTCCACTGAGCTGTCTGAAAGTCTTCATTTCCTCCTAATTCATAAAACGTTTTTCTTCGCTTCATGACTCCAGTTTGTAGGGATTTTGTCAGTCTCTTAGTGGTCCCAGGGGGAGAACTATGAGAGGATTTAGAAAACAAAGACAAGAGACAATAGCAGAGGTCAGGTGAAAGACCATAGCTGATAGGGGAAAGTTCCTTGAATAATAGTTAGGGTAGGAAGGGATCTTTGTTTATAACTTGTAAAGTTACAAGACTCAAGGTTGCCTAGTGACTAACAACCCACAATGTCCAGGCTGGAGGTTTTTCCACAAGACTGAGGCAGCCTGACTGTGTTAGGCAACGGGGCCTCATCCTGCCCTCCCACGTATAATCAAGTCCCAGCTTCAGCAGCTTCAGTCTCTCTGTTTCTCACCTATTTTACTTTTCAAGCTAACATTTCTCTTCCAAGGCATTAAGTGTTGGAATTCTTCAAAACTAAATTGAAGATCCAGCTAAATCTCATTAACTCTTTCCCAACTCCAACTGTCTTCAGGACATCAAAATTTTCCGACCATAAATTCAACAGGAGGTTTCTTTTAGAATCTTCATCCTGATACTATTGGTTCTCCTTACCCACAGATTCTACCTTTGACTATTTATTAACTGTCAGTCAAGAACATCTCTATATTGAACACATACAAATAATTTTTGCTGTAGTTATTTCTTAAACAAAAACAGCACTAGCAACCACCACGTATACCTTGTATTATAAAGTGTAAGTATTCTAGAGATGATCTAAAGTGAATGAGAGATTATTCACAGGTTGTATGAATCCCACCAGGTTACAAAATAGTTCACCAGGTTTATAAATTACAAGTAAGCATTCTCAGACGTTGGAACACCTTATGGCATCCTGGAATCAATCCTTGTGGAAATTACAAAATAGAGAACTCCGCACATGCCTCAGTAAGTGTATTCAGGTGCCTGAAACTTAATACAGTGGATGTACTGTTCCTTTTTCTTCACTCAATAATGAGTGCTACTGAGCTGTCTTCATAATCTAGGACACTTGGTCACACTGGCCTTTACAGTAGCTTTGTCTCCACACTATACAGTCAGGCCATTAATTTTACTCAAGGGTCACACTGCCGTGGCCATGCCTTTGCTCTACCCATTCGGAGCTCACGAATGGGGCGCTTACCAAGATCCTCCCTGGGCACAAAGAGCAATGTTCTCTTTGTCTTAATTATCTCATTCTTCTTTTCCAGATTAATTTCATTACTGAAAGAAAGGTTGTCCCAGCACCAGCATCTAGATTGGGCTTTCTTTTTTATATGCTTCCTTAAAAAGCTAAAATTTATTTTTCAGAGAATATAGTCTATATAATCTTCGCAGAGCTCACCCTTATGAGGACAAAGACAGCCATGGATTTATTGATCACAGTTCATGGAATACACGCACAAGGCCCACAGAGGATGTCTAGTGTCACCCTTGAGAACTGCAGAAGGAGCTTGTACACCCATGACCAGGGACTCTAACGCTGCGTGGCCTCGATAAATGCTTGCTAAACATTGAAGTTGCTAATTTTAATTTTCCATATGGACAACTGACTTTGGCAACAATAATTTGGATGACAATATAGATTTAAACAAATATAGATTTAATTCTCTCTCTTTTTTTCTGTATTTCTAGGGCAGGGTCTACAGGGTATTCAGGGTCTCACTACAAAATCAGACTCAGAGTCACCCACCTGTTTACAGCCTCCCAAGGCTGAGATTATAGGTGCACATGCCACCATGCCCAGTCTCAGTTGCTATCTCAGTGGGGGCAGATCTGGCACAGCAGGCCTAGGGATCGAACCCCTACCCCTGTATCTGCTTGCAGATGCTTTAATCTGCTGAGCTATTTGGCGGGCCCTAAAAGGAGTAGTTTTTTTTTTTGTTTTTTGTTTTTTGTTTTTTGTTTTTTTTTTTCTTGTCTCAGTTACTCTTCTCTTGTTGCTGGGACAAACACCCGACACCCAAAATAAAAGAAGGAAAGATTTATTCAGCTCACAATCGCTGGAGGTTTCAGTCCATGTTCGGCTGGCTCCAAGGCAGAGTGGCGCATGGCAAAGAATAATCTTTCATGACAGAGGCAAACAGCAAGAGCACAAAATGGAGGAGGAGCCAGAACAGTGGGCGTGGAGAGGAAGCCTGTCTCTCTCAGCCGCAGTCAGGCTCTCTGGCCCGGGGCGGGGGAAGTGCTCACAGCCATGATCTAGGAGTACTAAGACCCTTAGCCCCAGTGGATCACTATTTAATCTCAACCTCTAGAAGCCCCCACCCCATGATTGTGTGAGGCTTTGGGGGGACAACTAGACATAAGCCGTAAGAATTCCTTAAACTTGTGTGTTGCTATGTACGTGTGTTACTGTATGCATGTTCATACAGCCCAAGTGGCAGAAGCAGTGGCTCCTGGGGGCCGAGACCAACAAGTGCACGCAGCTGCATTTTGTACACTTTGCTTTTGCACGACTGTGACAGGCCTGAGAGCATACTAGGCAGGGCCTAAAAATCTTACAAAATTTTTCATGCGACCCCATGTAGAAAAGAATTGCCAACTCTTGCTTTGATCCACCAAGGCAATTGTCCTAAGAACTTCCATCAGGTTTTGGAAAACAGCCTTTAATGGTAGAAATCTCAGCACGACTCTCTGGGCTGACACCTGGGAGCTGAGGAGCTACTATGAGACAGCAACGTGTAATACTAAAACCATGATCAAAAGGCCTGTCATTTCGGTCTTTTAAATATGTACCATTTCTAATGTCATATCAATTAGTACCATGCTCTTTTTAAAGTAATTTAAAAAAAAAAAAGACAATAAAAGAAAATGAGAAAAAAACAAAAATGTAAGGTTTCTTGAAAGCATGTGGTACTATTCAATCATATCTCCAACCTTCCATAATTGTATCTGCTAATCTGAGCAACAGATTTGACAATAAAAATAGATAACATATCCATCACTGTTAATCAGCGATTCTTGTTTTGAATTCTGTAACTCATGTATTGTTATGTTACCCTGTTTCTGTCTTTGCTTTTTTTTATTCTTCAAAATAAAAGAAAATCATAAAAAATAAGAATCTGTGCAAAAAATGTATTAGAATTTACAGCTATCAATAAGATGTTAAAATGCTCATCATGAAGGTTGACCCTGACTTACAGTGGTTGTTTTGGAGGGGCCTACTGTATTTCTCCACCTCACATCACAACTGGACACCAGAGAGGAAGCAGGTGTGAGAGCGACAGCTCACCAGCAGAGCACCAGGCGCAGTCTGCCTGCCCTACTCTGAGGTAACCTCAGCTCTCTTTGTCCAGAATTTCAGGACCTTTTCATTGTCCTTTTCTTCTCTTTTGTTCTTCTTAAAGAAGGAATCCCGTGTGATTTTGTGGCCGCTGCAGTATAGCGTTTAGTAGAACTCTCACAATCTCTTTCCTTACAGATGCATTTCTGGGGAAACCAGAATCTCTAGACTACAAAACCTAAAATTCTGAGAAATACAATATTAAGAACTCAAGTAAGAGTGAAAGGTGGCAGAGGTATTTCTTTATTTATTCTAATTTCTTGACATAATGAAGATTCATTAGCATATAATGGCCACTAGTTTAACTTTTAACTCTCGATTGTGGATTTCAAGGTCGTGTACTTTTCACCTCTGCTACGTCACAGTAAGGGGGATTTTCTCCTCCAAGGGAATGGCATGTGGAACCCTATGTGCAGGTATGCAAACCTTACCCACCAGATAGCAGTGGGGAGGAATGCTCCGTGTGGTGCATCTAATCTTTTAATTATGGAGAAAGAAAATTAGCTGCAAATATGTGTATTTATGGTACTCTGTTGGTAAAAAAAAACTAAAAGGAAAAATCAGAATATTGATGTCAAAGAGGTCTATATAAGTCAACAGAAAAAGTGAAGATCTTGTGCTAGTTGTTAATATACACTGCATAGCAATCACTAAAGAAAGATATTAAACAACCAAGTAGGAAGAATGAGTCAGAAAATGATGTTATTCAGCCTCTATCTTGGCAAGTACCACTTTTCAAGCAATGAATGCAGAAAAGTGACAACCATACTAGCAGGCATAAAATTGAACACAGAATCATGAAACATAGGCTGGTTAGCATGGTCTCCCACTCAACAGATTTAATGTAGCTTGTGCCAAACAAAACCACTGACACTGAGTGTCAACTTGAGATGATCCAACTGATGAGATTATTCTTTTCTTGGAAAATAGTAATTGACTAATTGGAATAAACTGACTACAATCAATTCAAAATTTAAGTATCATTTTGTTCTTCCACCCTAAACAGACTTGGCTATAAGTACTTTAAATTATTCTAGCAGTATATTAGTAACACAGTCAGAGGTCCCTATCCAGGTGTTAAATCTTATATTTTGAGCATATTCCAATTTCTATGCACTCTCCCTTACTTATTTTTTCTATTTTCCTTTCCCAGTGCCTTAATATTTTGTCCTGTGCTTTTCCTGGCCCACATTTGATCATATTCTAAAGTTCCTTCAATATATAACATGTATTTTCTCTATAAATAATCTGACAACTCCTCATTCATTCTGGCCCCAGGTTTGACGTTTGCTTCTGATTTAGAGGTGACAAGGAAAATAGGTACATATATCTGGAGAGCGAAGAAATCATCACCTTGAAAGGTCTCCTTACCTGGGCAGTTTTCATTATCTACAAGCAAGAGGCTTGGGTCAGGGCTAGAGTGAGACCCCCTAGGTGCCTAGAAGAACACAGAGTCCTAATAACAACAGCATTGGAACACTTGTGTGAGAAAGAAACAGGGGGAAATTCTTTAAATGATGTTCCCTAAGAGCCTCACCCTAGCCCCAGCTGTACAAGAGAGGAGCACCATCTTCCTATCAGGATGCCCACCCATGGATGCAACAGAGTTAGAAGAAAGAGCATCTAAACTGTATCTCCACAAGTACCTCCCTCACAATCTCCTCTGGGAGTCTTGATTTTAGTGTAAGAAAAAGGACAGAGTTGAAAATTCAACAGTGTCTCAAGTTCTTCTATTTCATGATTGAACCTTAACACAATCCTCCATGTGATGGGTCCTCCAGCCGCGCCAACAAAGGAAGCTATCAAAAGGACCTTTGGACTTCAGTTTCTCCTGAAAGGGTGATTTATACTCCAGGCCTATCATTTTCTCCCTTGAACAAATCAATGGTTATCAGGAAGAGCAATGCAACTCCATTGTTAATAAGTGTAATTTCCCTCATATTTCTAAAGTATCAGAGATGTTTCTGTTCATTGTGTCCTACATAAATTCACCACCAAAAGGACTAGTCGACGGATTAATGATGGGATAACGTCAAGCACTATCTGTGTTCTACATTCACCTGATGACAGAGCTCTCAGGGTCAGTAGTGTGCTGAGTAACACAGTGCTGAAATCCACCTTGGTGTCCTCCTGAGTGCCAGCTGGGACAGTCCCAGTTATCTGGAAAGAGAACGCAAGTTGAATGGCTGCGTGGAGGTGCTACTTAGCCGAAGTCTGGGCACACTGTGCGAGAAAACAAGGATGTCAGGGAGAAGCATAGACAAAGGAAGATGTCGTTTGGTCCTGAAGGGATTGGATCTCATGCAAGGCAGTTGTCTAGAGCTGAAGGTCAGCCTGAGTAGAGAACAGAACTGTGGGCCACAAAAAAGACAAAAAACACATTCCCAGCTGCAACTGAAGGAGCAGTGTAATGCCCCCCAAAAAGTAATATGGGAAAGCCACATGAGTCCCCACTATAGGGTAGGCTTCATTTTACAATAATATCGCATTTTCAAATATTGTAAATTTCTTCTGGGAAAAATAAAAAACTTTTTATCAGGAAATTGATAAAAATTCTACAAATTTTGAGACAAAATTCCGGATACTAGAAAACTATTTTTCAAGTGTAAAGAATTCAGCTTTTGACATCACATGACAACCTTGGATATGAAATGTTAGTTACGCTTGGTGCAACGGAGCAGGTTTTGAACTCTGAAGATGTTTTGAGTGATCGTACCACTTTTCTAAACAACTAGACTTAAGTGCATGACATGCAAAGCAAAAAAAATCGGCCATAGTATTTCTCTATCAAACATGACAAAACTGTGGATTAAATATAGTTATTTCTCTAAATAATTTCTAGTTTTGCTGAATATAATATTCTTGCAACCAGGGGAGCATTTGCAGTACCAATGCGGGACTGTAGTTTGAATCTTAATCCACTTGGAACCTCCTTTCAGACAAAGTCTTACGCCAGAATATGAAAAAAAATAAATAAATAAAAACCAGATACGTTCTAGAGGTGGGAAGACGCAGAGAAGGGGAGTTGCCATTCCCGAGGACACGGGACACATCCTACTTTTACCTTTCCTAAGAGCAGGACCTGGACCACTGCACATTGTCCCCCGTTGCCACGGTAATCAATCATAGGATTTCTCTTACAGGAAAGAGGAATTAACTCACGAATTTGAGACGGCACACTGATACTCTACTACTGTTCCCCCAGAAGACAGTAGTTTCCTTGGAAATAGTAAGACAATGTAAGATTTTCCCTTAAAAATGATCTAGGAAATGAAACTGTTGTTCGCTTACTAACAGTATGTCTCTAAGCAACCACACCGTAATATATCAAAAGACGGTCTAAAGTAAATGATGCATAGCAACTAGAGCAAATATAAACATCTAGCACAAGATGACAAGAAATAATCTATGCTAGTTCTCATTTGGATGCCATTTGCGTCACTGTTTACATGGTTAGAAAAACAAAAACTTAAAAACAACATTTACCAAAATGCGTGGCATGAATTCAACATTAAATAAAAGTCGCAGGAGCATATTTAGATGTTGTCCTGTTAGGAAAAACAATTAAAAAAAATTATCCCAATTTACATCACACAGAGGAATCCTTATTTTGACAGCATGTATGCATAGCACATAATTATAATGGCCAGCCAGATAGCTCAGTGGACTAAAGTGCCTGCTTAGGCAGGCGCAGGAACCCAGGTTCGATCCCTGGCCTGCAGTGCCGGCCCTGACCCCATAGCGCGCTGAGATGGTGATTCAAACTGGGCATGGTGATGCCTGCCTATAATCCCAGCACTTGGGAGACTGAAAACAGGAGGACCACTGCGAGTCCTATCTGTGTAGTGAGACCCTGTAGACCCTGTCCTAAATACATAAAAAAGTTAATGATAAGTATATAACTTGCAACTTTATTAATTTAGGAAATTATATAATTTACAGAAAAATTGCAAACATGTTCCAGTAGATAGAGAAGAAGGGGGAAATTAGATTGAAACTTAATTAAACTTAATTAATAAAATAGTTATGTAAAGCACATGGTAAAATAGTTTACCCTAATAAAAACGACTTGGAAAATTTCTTCACCATGCAGTCAAAATAGTTTTAGACAAAGCTGCAGTGAGATATAGCACAAAAAAAGTCATCAACAAAGACCAAACTTAGTAAAGCCTCCATGGAGCTTAAGGAGGTCAGGATTTTATTGTGGATTTAAGGAGACATACTATAGGAAATACATTAATTACAGAAGAGAAAGCCTCAATTTCAATCTCCAAAATGAAGTCGAGGGTAAATTGTGATACTTAAGCAGAGCCCAGCCAAGAGCTGCATCCTCCACTGCTTTTCACCTGTGATTACTCGGGGAACTTGTTATTTCTTAAGCATTTGCTTCTAAAATTAGAAATATAAATGTAAAAGGAAGCCAGGAAAGTGACAAGGACATTCTTCCACTGCTGGTGGGCATGCAGAACAACACAGCCCCTTTGGAACATAGTCAACTAATTTTTATTTATTTATTTATCTATTCATTCATTCATTCATTTATTTATTTATTTATTTAGGCACTGAGAATCGAACTCATGACCTGGTGCTTGCCAGGCAGGCACTGTGCTTCTGAGCTATATCCCTGACCCTCACAATTGAATAATGTCTTATAGAACTACACACATATCTGATCAGAAACCAGTCTCCTAAATACTTCTCAAAAAGAATTAAAACCTTACATTTATTCGGATCCATGTATGGGAACATTTATTGTATACCACGATGGCCAAAGCCTGAAAGAAATCAGGAGGGCTTTGGATGGGGGCTTCATAAGTCACCTGTGGCCCAGCCTTACAGTGCACCCTTACCCAGTGATAAGACGTCAGTGAATGTTCACAGTACAAGATAATACTGAGGAACTTTAAAAGCACAGTGCAAAAAGAAACATGGCAACCTATGAAAGCTATGTACTGTACTATTCCAGTGATCTGAATTCTGGAAAAGGCAAACTGTGGAGATATTAAAGAGATCATTGCTGCCAGAGGCCTAGGAGAGGGACAACGACTGGGTGGAGCCCAGGGCAGGCTTAGAGCAAGGAAACTGTACTGCCTAATACTGGTTTGGGGCATGGGTATCCTTACATATTTTTCAGAAGCCAAAGCATGTACAGTGCAGACCAAAGCCTAACAGTCTACATGGCATAGCAAATAGGGGTTGGGGAGATAGCTCAGCAGTCTAAATGCCTGCAATGTAGGTACAAGGACCTAGATTCAATCCCCAGTGCCACATGCTGGGCCAGCCCCGGTGGTTGACACCAGAGAATCACTAGAGGTCTGAGCTGTGGAGCAAGACCCTGCACCAAATAAATGAAAATTTTTTTAAAAAATTAAATGAATGTAGTGAATAATACCCAGCCAACATGGATCATCAGTTTTAACAAATGCCTACATTGATACAAGATGTTCCAGATTGAGAAGTGGTAGTTCAGAGACAGTGAGTGGGAATGCTTTGTAGCATTTGATTTTTCTATAAGCCTAAAGCTGCTCTAAAAGTAAACTTAATTAATTAAACACCAGAAAAACATTCCATAACTTTGCTCTTTTCTTTGTTCAAAGAGAAAGATTAATGTGTCACATGTTTGTAGGTATGACCTTATTCTAATATTATTTCTCTTAAATTAAAGTTGCAATTTCCGGATTTTGCTTGCATAATGGAAGATAAATGAAACACATGCTGTAAGGCATCCAAATAGAAATTACTCTATTTTCATCTCCAGCCAAAAAGCTAGCAGTCGTACTCATCAAGGTAAAGAAAGCTGTTCATCTGCTTTGCAGACAAAAGATGGATGGTAATCTTCTGCTGAGTTTGGGACAAGCTCAGCATAGCAAGGCCTTGGGCATTTTGAGAAGGATTCAAATGGATTTGTATTGGAGGCAGTAGGTCTTCAGAGCTTCTAACATGTTTTCTCCAAGAATCAGTTTTTAAAATCTGGTGGAATGAAACATCAGAGCTTTCAGTGGAAACAAATAGGAGTCCTTGAGAGAAGGTCAACTGGAGGCTCCAGGGAGTGGATGAACCAAGATGACCTTTGGCACCAAGTGGAAAGGGGGAGAGGAGGTGACGACCTGGCCCCATGCTGTGCGGATGCTGGAGGCGAGCCTGTCTTAACCTAAAAGCTAATGCTAGATGGGCCTGGAGAAAGCTGACTAACGAAGCTGTCACCCTGGTGACCCACTTAACTTGGATACTGATAATCACCGACAAACTTGACAAAGTGGTCTCGCTCGGGGAGCCTCCACACCCGAGGAACCAGCAGCTGAAACACGGTCCTCCCTCACTGCCGCAGCTCACAGCGGCCCCTTGTCTGCCACCCTGACCTCGTCCTCTGCAGAGGAGCTTGGCTGAAGACACCCACAGCACTGACCCGAAGCACAGTCCTCCGGAGCATTGATCGAGTTAGCGAGACATAGTTTCAGGACATAAACCTGAAAACCGATACTTGTGGAAAAACATTGCAAGCTTGTTCCTAGAGACCATAGGAGCATCTGGAAAATGAAGTTTATCTAAAACTTCAACCACGGTCCACTGAGAACCACTTGTGGTGAGCAAATAGGATCTTTCTGCAATCAGTACATAGAAGTAGGGCCAAACGGACCGGGCTCCTCTGCTCTCCAAATTCTAAAAAGCCAGATATCTGGACACGCTACAATGAGGAGATGTGGGCTTGGAAACTGTCTTCAATGTATTTTCCAGTCTTTCAGCTGGCGAAGGCTGAGGGATTGTACCTGGCATAGAATCAGCACATATTATTTACACCACACATCCAAGGCAGAAAACAAACAAAAAATCTATGATGGCTCCAAAAGGAAATATATTCAGGATGTCTACGCCTTTGGCGCAAAATTAAGACAATGCTATGTATGGAAGGCATTTTTGGCCTATGGTCATTAATTATGTAGAACATGAACTCATAGACATTGTCTTATAGGATTTTAGTTTCAATTTTTCAGTCATCTGCAATAATCTCTTTCCCTCCACTCATGCGGAAGATAAATATACCCTGAAAGATACATAAATTACATTTCTTCCTAAAGTTAGATTCAGAATTTCAAAAAATGTCCATGAGGAATAATGGAGATTAAGAAGTCCTCTTCTGTCTAGGGCTGGGAGGTTGAATTTAAGATTTGGAAGCAAAAGTTTGTGCGTGAGTCTCCGTGCAGAGGCCTGCGTCTGGGGAGAGAAGGACGGTGAGGCGTCAGTATTTCGCAGCAGTTCCAGAGATCATGAAGAACATTCATCCCCAGTTATTCAGGGGACTTCAAGACGTGTGTGTAAATCACCAGGCTTTCCTTCGCACCTGCTGCAGGACAACCTAGTGGGCTGAGGATGGTTCTATAAAGGGGGAAAACGAAGCGTCTGTTTCCCTACTTGCAGTCACCTGCTTTCCACGCTGTGAACAGCATCTCGATTGTCACTGATGTCACCACAGTGCATTAGTCCTACAGATTTCCTAAGATGTTAAAATAGAACCACAGTGAGGGAGAGGTGCTTGGGAAGGCATGGACTTCAGCCTGCTCATCCCAGTGCTGGAGACAGAATGAAGCAGAGTCCTGCTTGGATAGCTGGGAAGCCGGGAGCGCTTGGCCAGTTCTCTCTGGATTCCAGGCTTCCTGTGTCCTCAAAGAAGAGGTTGGACTGGACAATGATTTATGAGATAACTTCCAGTTTTAGTGTGCTGGGATATTTTGACAATAATCCAGTCATTTAAATATGCCAAAAGACATTTGTTAGAACCTTGAAATGAATCCAGATTTCTCCCCCCTCTGTTGCCTCTGTTCTCCCAAAGTGCTTTGTCTTTGCTTTCCTGCTGAACTATTGAAATGATACAGCAGCTGCAAGCTTGGTTAGCAGACAATTGTTCAAGTTTTCCAATAGAATTCTCCTACTTCACCATGTAAAATAATACGTGAGAAAAGATAGTTCACATATTTATAGAGAAGA
>PVKN010015372.1:0-18556 GCA_004027915.1 Capromys pilorides | reverse complement strand
TCTGAAAATTCCAGCACACTGTCTTAGATCTGAGCCAGGTTTGTGTTTGCTTGATCTCCCAGACTGCTTTTTTCTTGTCCTTTGACATATGATTTTTTGTTGAAAACTAGGTGAGTTCCATTGGAAAATAGGAGCTGGGGCAGGTCCCCTGAGTGTAAGGGTCTGTGCCAGTCTGGCCGGGGTTGGTGGTAGCCCTGGAGACCTGCAGCTGTAGGTGGCAAAGCCTTCACATCCTTCTGTATCCCGCTCTCCACCTCCCCTGTGGCCTCAGGCTTCCCCTAAGCCTTCTCAGAGGAATCAGTGCTGCAAAACTCTTAGCTATTTTTCACCGTCACGGTGGAGAACACTGCTGGTGTGGGAGACGCATAGACGAGAGCTTCCTGTCATCTTTTGATTAAATGCAAGTGTTTTAGCAGCAGCTATGACTGGGCTGTGTTCTTTCTAAATGTTGTCTAGTGGTATAGCTTTTTATTCCTTAGGGCAGACCAGAAGGCTGTGGGGGTTATGAAATCCTTCCCTCAGGTGGAAATCCTGAGGGGCTTCATCATCAGAAGGTTCTGGGCTGGTTGCTCAGTTATTATGCATCACTCCCAGCCAACAGAGACATTGGGGTGGGTTCTAGACTGCTCTATTTCCTGGAGGTAAAACCCAACAGCAAATGAACATATAAAGACACCACTTGTCATTCGAGATACGTGAATTAAAACATCACCGAGATTCCAGCTCACTCCCGGAAGAATGGCTGTTAGCAACATAGCTCAGCACAAAAACAGATGCAGAGACCAGTTCAATCCGCCACCTGCCATGCCGGCCCTGCCCCAGGAGTACAAGGAAACAGCATTGAGACTGGGCATGGTGGCACGCGCCTGTAATCCCAGCGCTTGGGAGGCTGAAAACAGGAGAACCACTGAGTCCAATCTGTGCAGTGAGACCCTGTACTAAATACATAAAATAAAAAAAGAAATCAGCCAATAACAAGTGCTGGAGGGACTGTGGGGAAAAGGAACCCTTCTCCACTGTCAGTGGGAGTGTAAACTGGTACAAATACCAGTGGAAATCGGTATGGAAGTCCTCAAAAAGCTAGAATTAGAGGTCCCGAGAAGAATCTAAAACATATCATCATGATATACGTGCACCCATGTTTAGAGCAATACAATTTGTGATAGCTAGATCTTGGAAACAACACAAATGCTCATCAGTTAAGGAATGGATGAAAAAGATGTGGGCTTCTTATAGAACGGAGTATTATTCAGCCATAGCGAAGGGTAAACTTGAGACTTTTATAGATAAATGGCTGCAACTGGAGGGCACACTCACAAGTGAAATAACGCAGGTTCCCTTGAGTAAACATCATATTGTCAGCTGGGCGTGGTGGCGCACACCTATAATCCCAGCACTTTGGAGGTTGAGGCAGGAGAATCGGTGCGAGTTCGAGACCAGCCTGGGCTACAAAAGTGAGCTCAAGGCCAGCCTGAAACGCACAGAGAGACTCTGTCTCAAAAAGACAGAAAAAAAAAAAAAAAAAAAAAAAAAACCATCATATTGTTTCCCTGGTATGAGAAACTGAAAGAGTAAATAAGGAACAGCATTTCCAGTTGATATTGTGAAATGGGAAGAAATTGTTCAGAAAGAAAGAGGAGCTAGGGCAGGAGAAGGTATAGAAGAAGGAAGGTGAAAGGAGAACAGAACGAGATAACTACACTCCTAGTTTCTCCTCGTTTATTGAAAAGAAATGCCTGGGCTAATATTGTTTGGAGAATTTTTTATGCCCATGTCTTTTTACTCTGAGTAACTACTTTGAGGATAAAAATATACAATATATTAACAATTGTAGGGGCCAGCGAGATAGCTCAGTGGTCTAAAGCACCTGCTGAGGCAACCACTGCTTAGGGACCGCGGTTGGGTCCCCAGCACCACATGCTGCTCCAGCCTCACCCCCAGGGCAGGTTGAGCTGGCCATAACATAAATAAATAAAGTTAAAAAATATTGTTGCTTTCCTATTATTTTATTTTGAAATTTTTTCTTTTTTTCCATAAAATTAAAAAAAAAAATAGAAGAATTTAGGTGCAGGCTGCACTCCTAAGATTTTTGTTAATTTCGGTGTAGTCAGCCTCCCAAAATTACCATGTAAGTCAGCACCAGGTGTCACCCCAGGCACTTATAGCACCAGTGGGCAGACCTTCGCCTGCACACCTGTAGCTTGCCGTGGCCCCTAAACTCTCTCTTTAGTGGGTCTAATAATGAGCCAATGATTCCGTCTGTTCAGCTTTTTTTGGTGGGAGGATAGAAGTCCTTTACCTGATGGACTGAAAACAAATTTTTTTTTCCCCAAACATTTCTTTTTGTCCCTTCTCCTCCCCTCCACTGGGGGCTCTAAGTACGTGACCTTTCTGCTACTTGAGCTGTACATCTCCCTGGCACTCTTTCTAGTTTTAAAAATTCTTTCTCTGGGGCCTGCAAGATAGCATGGTGGTACACACCTGTAATCCCAGCACTGGAGAGGCTGAAAACAGGAGGATTACTATGAGTCTGAGCTGCCTAGTGAGATCCTGTACCAATTACATTTTAAAAAATTACTTTAAAAGTTCTTTCTCTGCTCCATTTGGAATACATTCCACTGATATCTTTAGTAACCGTATCCAGCACATTTTTCCTCGCAGATATTGTAGTGTGTTATCTAGAAGTTTAATTTGATTTTTTTCTTATATTTTTGACCTCCTTTGCATGCGGGGACTGTGGGTGCCACCGCCGTCTTCAATGTCCTTGCCTGCTGACTCTAACAGCTGGCTCTGTCCCTTATCCTGGCTCTCATCTCCCTGCTTTTCACTGGATGTAGATACTGTGAGTTCTGCCTTGTTGGATCCTGGACATTTTTTGTAATCCCAGGCATGTGTTGTATGTTGTTCTGGGATGCAGTTAAGACCTTTTGGAACAATCGGTTCCATTTGTGATTTGTCAGACAGGCCTGCAAGCTTGCTGCAGCCAGGGCTAATTATTCTCTACTGCTGGGTAAGACCCTGTGAGCAGTGCCTTCTCCTGTGCCCTGTGAGTCATACAGCTTTCCAGTCTGGATGGTAGAAAGTAGTCCTCTCCCAGCTCAGTGGGCACCAGGTTCTGCAGCCCCTGTCCTATCAAGTGGCTCTGTCCTGAGTTCAGGTCTCTTCCTTTTGGGCTGCTGTCATACCATGCTGGATATTTGAGGAGATCCTCTTCAGATCTCTATGATTCATTATTTGAAGCTCTCTCTTCTCTACCACGTTGCAAACTCTAGCCACGGTGGTGTCCCCACACCCCAAGCTCCATACACATTAATCTGAAGGTTCAGTGGGTGTGTCTCTGTATCTCTCCTTCTATGGCAGCTTAGAAACTTCCCCAGAGCAGCCAATCTGTGTTACCTAGTACCAGTGGAATGTAGGTCCCAGTGTAATAGCCCTGCAAAGATTGGGGTGTCTTTTGTTTCCGGTTGTGCTTATCTGACTCAGAGGTTGCAGGACCCTTGGAAAAGGACCAAGGGTGAAACGCTCTGGGCACTTGATATTATGATGCACCACTGTGTGTCCCTGAAAGTACCTGGCCTGGTGTCTCAGGGTCCTGCTTCATGGGGACCTGAAACTGACAAGAGGCCATGGCTGCCCTTGGGAGGACAACCTCAGCCTCAGCCTCTGTCCTCCTATCTTGATTCCTTATGTATATGTGTTAAGGGGTCCTTGGGCTGGCTGACACCCCCCTGCTGGAGCTCCTTGAGATAGGTGCTTCTCACAGATCCCCATGGGTCCTCTCCGCTCTGTTGTCCACATGACAACAGTGGTCACCACAGCAAAGAACTCCTGGCTCAGTGACTTAAGCAGCAGTCACTACGCTAAGGCCTCGAGCCTGGAGGAAGGCTGGGATGCAGGTGTGGCAGAGCTGTCCCCTGGGCTGGAGCATGGTGGTATCTCCTTCCGTGTCCTCACCTGGTTGTCCTGTGTGTCTCTTTGTCCTCACCTCCTCTCGCTAGGAGGAAAACCCCATTTTAACCTCAGTACCTCCTTAAAGGCTCCGTCTTGGAACACAGTCACATGCTGAGGCCCTGGAGTGGAGACTTCCACAAGGTGGATTGGTGGATTGCAACGCAGCCACCACACTTCCTGCCATGACAGCTGTGCCCTCTTCGCCTGAGGCAGATGGGACTGCTCCTGCCTTTGTATTTGTGATACTCTCTCCTTCCATTGCTGACAAGGAACCTGGTTCTCTAACAGTAATGCTTGTCTCTACAGCTCCCCACTGTAGAAGATGGGGACTCTCATACACCTTGGTGATCTTGGTGACCTTGTCAGTGTCTCTGGATCACCCCCAAGCATCTCAGAGGCTGGGGTAGAAAAACTAGAGGTCGGCTTGATCACCCAGCAGAAAAGCTTAATTACGAGGCATAGAACGCAGAGCTAGATTAGTATGATGAGCTGTAAGAGGTTTATACCAACAGCCTCCAACATTGCCAGTTTCACGGGTAACCCACTACAATTATGGAACGTTGGACTATGTATACAACTACTCCCTCTTTGTACAAAGAGAAGATAAAATTTTTTTTGTTGTTTTTTTCTTTTTTTCCTCCCTTACTAATATAGATTAGAAAATTTATCATGTCTATACCCTGTGCTCTGTATAACTACTATGAGGACAACAATATTCAATGCATCAATTATTATGAATGCACTAATGTGTTTTGAAACTATCATATTGTTATTTCTTATTAAAAATAAAAAATAAAATAAAATAAAATTAAAAAGAAAAATCTGTTGTACTTTAGGGGTTAAAAAAAAAAAAAGAGGTCAGCTTGTAACATCCAGCTGAGCTGAGGCAGCTTGGTGCCGCGTGGGGAAGGCTCACCTAAGGACTGCTGCCAATGCCGTAAAACTGGAGGGAAAGGTGGTGAGCTATTGATCCTCCCAGAGAAGCTCGTCACGCTGGCTCTCCTGACAGCGACGTGGCCATCATCAACAGAGGTACTCAGGACCTGGCTGGTGCTGAGGATGGCTGCGGTTCTTTCTGGGGCAACGCTGGTCCTCACTTGGAGCATCCTTTCTGTCTCCAGTGCAGATCCCTCAGCCTGCTGGCACAGCTCCTCCCTTCACCTTGCTGGCACTGACTTTCTAGCTTCCACCACTGAACCTTGGGCCTTCCCAGCGCAGCTCTGTGGTGCGTGAAACCTTGTCGTGGGCTCCAGGTCTTCAGCTGGACTCATGCAGGACATTGCCATGAGATCCAGGCCCTCAGGTAGATTCTGGGGGTCCGTAGTGCATGGACAGATCTCCCACACTCTTCTGCATTTCACTCTTTGGGTAAATATTATAAAATAATCCTATAAATTGTATGTCCTGCACTATATCTTTTCCCTTACAAGCCCTGACTACAGCAAAGACCCTCCCAGGCAGAGTGGCTCTAGGGTTTTCTCCCTTGTGGAGTGACCCTTCTCCAAGACTTTGTCCTCCTTCTGTGCTTTGCAGTGCCTCCGCCTTGGCCTTTCTGTGTTTTCTGGGGCTGTCAATCTTCCTGCACCTCAGGAGGCAGCTCAGCAGCAAACAGGAACTGACCCAGGAGCCTCTGCCCAGATGTTAGATGGCCTCACAGAAACATCTGTCCTAAATCTCACTCTGGTCTTTTCCCAGGCCCGGTGGACCCTAGGGTCCCCACAGCTCTGGTGTATAATCCCTTGCCACCCTCCATGGGGCCAGCCCTTCACAGGGAGCTCCTACAGAGTGACTGGGGTCCAGGCAGGGAGGTGGCCACGCTCTTCAGAGGCCAGGCACGGCCTTGTCATCTTGCTTCACCTGAGGAAGAGCAGCCATTGCATGACTGTAGCCCACTGGGATCTCCCCAGCCATCCCAGTGCCAGGGGCTTGTCCTGGTTGCTGGACAATGAGCCATTTAACGTTACTTGGCTTCCCACTGCTGTCTCTAGTGTCCACTGTCTTAGGTTTGTCCCCCAGAGTGATGGGGATTCCTAGGTATGTGCTATATGGGCGGAGGTTCCCTTGAGAACTCGAGGAGAGAGAAGGAGCAGGGAGTTTCAGTATCGGCGCCTCAGCTGGGCCCAGGAGGGACATAGATGGCACTACAGTAGGCTGGCCTTGAGGCATGTGGGTGGCCTTTATTTCTGGGCAGTCACTCTCTGAATGAGGGCCACCCCTGGGCTGGAGCACAGCTTCCTAATCGTCTAAGAGCGAAGCATGGTGTGGGGGGGAGGGGGGCAGCCACGAGCATCAGCTGACCACAGTGGCTGGGGCTGGATGCGTGGGATAGATTAGGAGGGGAGGGACATAGGCACCAGGTGGGCTCAGGGTATGGGAACCAGGCTGGATGAGGATTAAGGAATTAGGTGGGCGCAAGGTGCAGGTACTGGGTAGGCATGGGATACAGGGATCAAGGGGGCTCAGGATTAGGAGGATTAGAAGGGCTGAGAGTATAAGGACAGGTCCACGGAGGGTGTAGGGACTCACTGGGGCTTGGACAGCTGCCCCAGGGCTGACAGCGCTAGAGGCTGCTCTTTCACCACCCACCCCTTCTAGGGGACCATGGAACTTCCAAGGCCAGGTTTTGGAGTCAGTTCACAGGAAGCCGTGCAGCGCCAGGTGTGGCACCTGTCCGGGAAAGGCCGCTTAGGCCCCAGAAGTGCCTCTCAGAGCCCAGGCCTTGGTTCAAAATCTCTGCAGCCTCTCCAGGGTATGGGAGGTGGTTACAACAGGTGGGTGAAGGTGGGTGCCCCTGCACGTCCCTGGCCTCCTTGCCCTGGCAAGAGACTCTAGGCACACTCACTGCCTGAGGCGGTGTCTGTCTGAACCTGCTGGACTAGCTGGTTGGATGCAGCTGGGGCCATGTGCCCAGCCGTCCGTCCGTGGGGTTGTCAGTGCCGCCAGGCAGCTGTCACGGGAGTGGCTAGGCGTTGCTTGGTCACTGCGGGTGTGGCTGTGGGTGTGGGTGCAGATGCGTGTGGCTGCGAGAGGGCTGGGCACGTGTCCCTTTGTGCTAGTGCAAGCCCGTGCCTGGCTGTGGGAGTTCTGCATGCCTGTGTGGCTTCCGTGCCCACGTGTGTCTGCGTGTGGCTGTGCAAGCCGTGGCTTCCTCTGCCTGCCTGGCACGGGGAGCAAATCTCAAAGATGAGCAGTATCTGGAAGGGTGGGGACAACTGAGAGAAGAGAAAGGAACGAGGAGCTTCACCTACGATCTTCTCCTCGCCCCGGGAGACCCTGCAGCTCATACTAACCATCCCAGCAGGGCCCCATGCTGCACCGTGGTCCTGTCTGAAAGTGACTGCAGCTGGGGGCAGCCGGCTTCTGGGGTCAGAATCCAAGGGCAAGAGTGGGATGGCAGGAAGAGTGAGGGACAGGTAGCCTGGGTGGAGCTGGAGTGAGGATGAGAAGATGTGGCCTGGGGCCCTGTCGGGGCATGGAGGTAGGCGGTGTCTTCTGAGAAGCTTGCAGAGCTAGAAAAGCAGTAATCAGGAGGGGAGAGCGAGGGAGGAGAGGAGCTGCCCCAGGGCTGAGAACTCAGTGACGAGGCCCCTTGGCAAGGCCAGGCTGGAGGGGTAGGAGGTGGCCGAGCTGGACTGTGGCCAGCAGTGAGGGCCAGTGAGGTAATGGGAGGGGCAGTGAGCGGGTCTTCACCCTAAGGATGGTTAGGTCACAGGGCAGCCTTTGGTCTTCATGGTGGGAGAGAACTGAGCATGGCTGAAACTGGGAAAGGAATGAGCTTCAGCTCCACAAGAAACCACGAGGAGAACCACTGGGCAAAGGCTGAGTTCCAAGTGTGTGACATGCTGGGAAAGGAAAGGGTACAGGGACAGTAAAAAGATGGGGGGGTACTGGAGTGGTGGGAGGGAAGGAGGGACAGGCAGAGCACGGGTGTTGGGGCAGTGACACCGCTCTGGGTGACCCTGGGATGAGGGCCACAGGACATCACGCTCTTGTCCAAGTCAACAGAGTATGCAACGCCACAAGAGGCCCTTGGGTCAACTCGATTTTAATTAACATAGTAAATTAATACACTTTTAAAAAACATGCTGTAAAAAAAAAACCATGCTGTATACCACAATACAAGCAATTATATTTGCTGATTAAAATATGCACATACAATGTTCTTTAAAAAGTAGCATTGTGGGTAAGCAGCACAGCAGTCCCTCGCTACTTCATGGTTCAACTTTCACAGACTCACTGCTTTGCAGGTTTTCAAAAAATATTAATCTAAATAATTTATCACTGGGGCCAGCAAGATGGCTCAGCGGTCTAAAGCTCCTGCTTAGGAAAGCTTAGGCAACCTCAGGGACTGCAGTTCAATCCCTAGCACCACGTGCTGCACCAACCCCACCCCCAGGGCAGGCTGAGCTGGCCATAATACAAAAATAAATAAACAAATAATAATGTATCATCGATTTTTTGCTATATTGTGGGATTTTGCGATACCGTACAATATACATATGTTGTTAAAATTACACAGGTTTACAAATTTAGAAAATGGTCAAGAGGGCCGGCAAGATAGCTCAGAGGTCTAAAGCACCTGCTTAGGCAAGCTTAGGCAACTGCAGGGACCACAGTTCGATCCCCAGCACCACATGCTGCGCCAGCCTCACCCCCAGGGCAGGCTGAGCTGGCCATAATATAAATAAATAAATAAATAAATAAATAAATAAATAAATAAACTTCAAAAAAAATAGTCAAGAACACTAAAAGTATTTTTAGAAATGTGGGAAAGGTTTATAAGAGTATGAGAAGGGTTTATAAAGCCTTAAAATATGTATAAATACTAAAATAAATATAACATCACTACTTCACCGATTTTTACTTACCGCTGCGATGTCTGGGACGTAACCCCTGCCATAAGTGAGGCCTCACTGTATGTCTACAGTGGAATATTATTTGGGCTTGAAAAGGAAGGGAATCCCGATGTAGCTACATATGGTGGACACATGCTGCCCAGCCAGCTAACCCTGGCCTAAAGGGACACGTCCTTAGTGACTCTGTTCACTAAGGCCTCCAGAATGGGCCCATAGGTAGAGCGGCTGTGGAGGGAAATAGGAGTCAGTGTTCGAGGGGGGCAGAGCTTCAGTTTGGGAGGATGAGAAAGTTCTGGAGGTAGACACAGTGTGAGTGTGCTTAGTGCCCTGTACTTGTGTACTTAACGTGGCTGATTTGGGAAATTGTGTGTTGTGTGTATTTTACCATACTAAATTTTTCTAAAAAAATATAACGGACATCACGTTGGTTCACTAACTCACTCCAGTGCCAGACATTAGAAATGGGGGAGCCTCAGGATTTGGATGAGGATAGGGCCAGGTGTACACTTTCCGCTTAATTTTCGGTAAACCTAAATAAACTTAGAAGTGCTCTAAAAGTAAAAGTATTGGTTATGAAAAGAAGCTCAGGGCCCAGCCTGAGGAAGGAGGTCCCCTTGGGAGTGGGAGGGTTCACAGTGGTTGAGGGCCTGGGCCCTGGGGGCCTGTAGTTTCTGGGCTGGGCAGGTTGGGCCCCCAGAAAGGGAGACAGGAGAGGAGGTGTGAGGACAGGTGCAAGAGCTCCCCTGCTACATGGTGGCTCCTGCTCACCTCATGTGGACCACTCTCCAGCTATGGCCCCAATGGCTGGGGGGACACAGGAACCCAAGCGGAGCAGGAGGAAGCCACGGATTTAGGGGGAGAAGTTGAGGGGAAGCTGATGCCAGGAGTTCCAAGAAGGCTCCATTTGGGTCCCACAGGCCAGAAGGAATCAGGATGTGTCTCAGAGACCTTGGGGGAACCACAGTCTGGGGTGAAAGTCTAACTGGGTGGGGTCTCAGGGGATGAGGCTAGGCCAGAGGATAGTTACTGTGATGACAGAGTGTCACAGGATAGAATAAGCAAAGCCCAGGAGTCCTGACCTGGGCAGAGGAGGCCCATGGGCCTCAGAGAAGCAACATCATTCTGTGTGGCATGAGGTCACAGTGGGGAGGATTGTGGGTAGCTCCAGATTGCGTTCCAAACTCCCCATTTCATAGAGGGAAATATCAAGGGTCAGAGTGGGGCAGGAGGCAGCCTGCTCCTATTCCTGTACCCCGCTGGGCCTGCAGGTCACTTGAGTAGGGCTTAGTAGGGCCAGCCAAATAGCTCAGCCAATTAAAGCACCTGAAAGCAGGCACAAGGTCCAAGGGGTTGGATCCCTGGGCCTGCCATGCCAGCCCCGCCCCCAGGGGGCGCTGAGACAGCAATTGAGACTGGGTGTGGTGGGATGCCCCTGTAATCCCAGCTCTTAGGAGGCTGTAAACAGGTGGATCACTCTGAGGCCAATCTAGTAGTGAGACACTGAACACCCTGTAGACCCTTCCCTAAAATACAAAAAAAAAGAAAAAAGAAAGAAAGAAAGAACCCACTGTTCTGAGTAGGGCTTAGTGGGGAGGTCAGGATCGGGATGTCCCTGGAACACAGTCCAGGGTCTGCCAACACTGCCTCGCTCCTTGCCCTGCTGTTGTCTCCAGCCTGTGGGGCCAGTCACCCACTTCGTGCCTGTCTCCTCAGTGGGCTGTGCTGACCGGAGCTGGTCTACTTGCTCACCGTGCATCCCGGCAGCCGGATTCACAAGTAGAAAGCTGTGGGGATACAGCAGGAACAGCTGAGTGGACAGGGCGACAGAGCTGCAGGACTGGGGTGTGGTCACTACGTGCCCTGGAACGGCCCCTCCTCTCCAGCAGCTCTGAGGCCAGCAGCACGTGCCAGAAACAGAGCCCCCCGGGAAGCCACCACCACCGCAGCCAGTCACAGGTACAGGGCTGTGCCACAGCTCCCCGCCTCGCGGGCTCCCCACACCCAGGACCTGTTCTCTGCTGCGACCTCTGTGACTATTAAGTTGAAGGGAAATGGACAAGAAAGAAGACGATCTACTTTAAGCGCGCTACTTGTTTAGTGCATTCAGCGCATGCGTCCCTTCTGTCTCCTTCAAAGAAGTCCATCACCCCCAAAAGAATCGCTATCACCATCGGTGGCTGCAACCCGCCAAAGCCACAAATCAGTCTCCTGTCCCTGGGTTTGCCTGTTCTGGAAGCGCCCCTGAATCCCGCAGTAGTGCCTGGGTTCTTCGCCTGAGCATGATGCTTTGGGGCCTGCCCCCCCGCCCCCGTCATCGCATGAGCCGGGGCTGCTGCGTCGTGGTGGCTGAGTACTATTTCACGGTGCAGCTGTTGATCCTTCCACACGTGGGTGGCACCCGTCATGTACTGCTCTGGATGTAGGTTTGCCGGCTTCTGTTGTCCCTGGGTGTTTCCAGGCCGCGCCCGCAGGGGAGCTGCTGGGTAGGCGGCAGGGCCGTGTGGTCAGAGCCAGCTGCTGCGCCCTTTATGTTCACGCTTGCTGTGAGTGAGGGATGCCAAGGGGTCTGGACCGTGTGTCCACTCCTACCCCTCAGGCTGCGGGCACAGAGCAAGAAGTGAGCCCTCCAGTACCTGGGTATCTGCCACTGCCCTGTAGCCAAGCAGCCCCCCTGCTTGTGAGGAAGAGGGGCAGCTGCCTTGCACAGCTGGGAGGCTGCTTCCAGGATGCAAGAGTTCTCTCAGCTGCCCACTGTGGCCCCCAGGGCAGGAGGGCAAGCCCCCAGGAATGGGGGTGCTGCTGTACCCTGCCAACCCCCCTCCGGACCCCACCCTAGGCTCAGACAGAGAGTGCCCTCTCTCCTGGGTTTAACCATTAACAGGCCAGCCTGCCACGAGGCCGCAGACAATGGCCTGCTTGTTCGGCAGTCTGCGGAGGCCTTCGCAGGGCCCTGGCACAGTCTTCAAAGCTCCCTGATTAACTCTATTAAGGACAGGATTTGTACAAACAAAGAGGCAGGTGCAGGGGCCAGACCAGCTGCTGGCACTGGGGGCACTTGGCAAAGTGGCCATAAACCACACGGCACTGGCCAGGCCTTCCTTGCCAGCAGCCCCCTTGCCAAGATCCGCCGCCTGCCCAGGAGGCCCAAGTGCCAAGAGTCCCAAGATGCGTGTTTCCCCCACCCAAGTTCCTTCAGGCCTGCTGGGAGCCCAGCCGGACCCAGGGGCAGGCCTTTGGAGCAGAGCGATGTGGAGAGCTTTTTAAATCTACAGTTACTCCTTATACAACTGCTCTGGGCAGGTCTCTTAAAAAAAAAAAAAAAAAGGAATTCCTGGGAAAGATATCTCTGCTGGCTGGCAACCTCATGGGCATCCTTTCATGGGACCACCTAGGCTCTTGTCCTGGCCCCAACCCCTCCCCATCACCTCGGCCTCATCCCTGTATCCTAGGTGACCCCTATGTCCCCAGGCCTGTACTCCGGTTAGAGGTCAGAGGCACTGGAGGTCTTGATCCAAGCAGGGCCAGCACCTCTGGCAGGCAGAGCAGCAGCAAGTCTATACTATACTTCCTGGATCTTGGCCCTGGGGCTTAAGGAGTACCAAGACCCCTGGGGGCCACCACCTCCCCATCTACTTCCCAGATGTACTTGGATGGAGGGGACGCACTCCCTGGTATGCAGACAGCCCGGTTGTGCCCACAGGGACTCTCAGACACGCTGAGCTTGTGTGGGCTTTCGTGCCTTTATTTGATTTCTAAGCATCGGCTGTGGACAAAATGGTACCACTGCCCTTGGCGGCCACTATAGGGACACACAAACCTGGGCCTGGATTGGCAGGCAGAGCAAGCCAGCTTCTGTGGGTAGGGATAGGCTCAGGGCCTGGTGGTGAGTGAAAGCAGGCAAAGTCTTTTTGTGCCCTAAGCACAGCAATGACGTCATCACTTCAACCATACCCTATTGGTCAGAAGTGAGCCAGTAGATCTCACTTTATTTAGGTTGGGAATGTTAATGGGGTCCTTGGAGCTGGGGCCAATGCTGGTGGAGTAGCGGGGGAAAGCATCCAGGGCAGAGCCCGACCACAGAGGCAGGGGTGGCAAGAGAGCAGACCCACTCAAACCCTGCAGGGTTGCCCAGCAAGGGCATGGAAAACCCGCAGCTGGCAGTGAGTGCTGACCCCGGCCAGTCAGAGTGCGACTGTCCAGTCCTGGGCAGCTGTTGCATATAGCCCCAGGAAGAGGTACTGGGACTTTGCTGGAATGGCTTTGGTTTGGAGGCCCAGGTCCAGGCTCCCCTCCCCACCTACCTGTAGAGCCCATGCCTTTGCTCCCGGAAACCTCCAGGCACAGGAGTCCAGTATGCAAATTCTGCGCCCTCCTCCCTCTGTGGTCTTAGCGATAAGGCAGAATGAGTAGAGCAGGGCTGGCCCTGCTATGCACAGGACACCAGGCAGAGCCGGGCGTAGATGAAAAGAGGGAGGAGGGTGCAGGTAGAGACAGGTCTAGGCAGGTAGGCTGCCCCAGAAGGGTCACACCTGGGGAAGGCCTGGGCCACAGGCTGGGGTGGGATGACTGGGACCCCAGCTCTCCCTCACCACTGGACAGGGACCATGTTCCTCAGAGGCTGTGACCAAGCCTTAAACCTTTCTTGGGCTGAGAGGGCTTGGAGGCAGCTATCCAGCTGTGCAGAGAAGGGCCAGCAATGCCCGGAGAGCAGAAAGGGTCCCATAACCTCCTCTCCTCCGAGGCGGACCTGGCCAATTTTCTGGCCCTGGCCTCTTTGCTCTAATAGGCTGGCATCTGTCCTCTCTGCCCCTCTGCCCCTCTGTGTCTCTGACTACTTTCTGGATGCCTGGTGCCTGCGGGGTGCTGGTAAGCCCTGCCTTTCAGAATCCATCCACCTGTCAGAGTGTTCTGGTTCTGCTGCCCCTTCTAGGCTGCGGGTGGCATCTGCCTCTTCAGCCCTGGCCTGCTCCCTGTAGTCCCTGCTACGTCCTGGCCCTGCCCCAGGCTAGCTGCCAGCCTGCCTATCTGCTAGCTGTCTCCCTGTCCCCCTGCCCTTCTGTTGCCTATGGTGGCTACTGACCTCTCTTCTAGAAAGAGAACAGGCTAGGCAGCAGTGGCCCAGCCTGCTTTGCTCCAGATGGGCCAGCTGAGACAGGCAGCTACCCAGCTCCACGTCACCCACCAGGGCAGCCTCAGGATATTTCTGGAATCTGAAGACAGCTTGGGCGTGAGGCGTGAGCAGGTGCCAGCATCTCCCAGTGTGGCTCATGGCACTGGGGAACAGAAGTGTTGACCCCATTTTCTTTCTTCTTTTTTTTTTTAACAATTTACTTTTATTTTTAAAATATTTTTATCAGTACATGTTTACAGCACATAATGTTTACATTCTTTGTGTGGAATACATATATCATATCTTAGTTTCTTCTTCCATCCCCTGTCCTTCTCCTCCCTCTCCCCTCCTTCTGCATCTCTTAGTTTCCTTCTCATTTGGGAAAGCTCTCCTCCCTATTTCCTATGATCTGTCTTTTATTTGCTTTTTATCTATATTTTGGGTTTCTACTATGAGAGAAACCATACAATATTTAAGGTTGTGTGTCTGATTTATTTTGCTTAGTGTGATTATCTCAAGGTTCATTCATTTTTCTAGAAATGATTCAAAGCTATCATTCTTCATGACAGAGTAGTACTTTTCCCATGTGTGTACATGGCCACATTTTCTTCATCCATGCGCCTGTTCATAAACATAGAGGCCACTTCCAAGTTTTGGCTGGGCTGGGGATTTGGCTCAGCGGTAGAATGCTTGTCTAGCAGGTTGGAAGCCCTGGGTTCAGTCCTCAGCACCAAAAAAGAGAGAAAAAAAAGAAAAGAAAGAACTACATAGCAAGATTTGGCTATGTTGAATTGTGCCGCTATACACATGGATGTGCATGTACCACTGTGATATGGTGTCTCGAGCTCTTTCAGGAAGATATCTAACAGGAAAATATTTCGGGTAAACAGAGCTTTCCAGTTTTAGTTTTTGAGGAATCTTCATACTTATTTCCATAGAAGCCGCACTGATTTACATTTCCACCAGCTAAGAACCAAGAAGGGCTTTGTTCCCCTCATATCCATGGCAGCGTTGATTATTATTTGCTTTCTTGTTAATTGCCATTCTTTCTGGGGGAAGGTGGGCTTTCAGAATTGCTTTAATTTGCATTTTTCTAATGGTCAGTGTACTGAACATTTTATTGGCCATTTGTATTTCTTCGGTGAGGTGCCTGTTCATTTCCTTTGCCCGTTTCTTCAGTAACTCTTCTTACTTGGGGGAGATCTAATTATTTTAGTTTTTTGTAAATTCTAGATATTTATCCTTTGTCTGAGAAAGGCCTAGAAAAATTCATTCTGTTCTATAGGTTGTCTTTTTACACTGTTAGTTGTTTCTTTTGCTATGCAGGAGCTTTTTAATTTACCCTGATCCCATCTATTGATCCTCAGAACTAGTTCCTGCGTAACCTGGGTTTTGTTCAAAAAGAACTTTCTTACGCCTATTACTTCAAGAGGTTTACCAATTTTATCTTCCAGCAGATTCTCTTTAAAAAAAAATTTAGTTCTTTGATCCATTTTGATTTTAGTTTAGCACATAGTGAGATATAGGAGGCTAGATTCAGTCCTCTGCATGTGGATAGCCGGTTTTCCTAGCACTGTTTATTAAACAGGTTGTCTTTCCTCCTACAGTGTGCGTTTTGGCTCTTATCAAAGATCAAATAGTTACTGGGCCGGTGAGATGGCTCAGCAGTCTAAAGTGCCTGGTTAGGTGAGCTTAGGCAACCATAGTGACCACGATTCAATCCCCAGCACCACACACTGCACCAGCCCTATCTCCAGGGCAGGCTAAGCCAGCCATAACATAAATAAGAAAAGTTTAAAAAAAAAATCCAGGTGTGGTGGTGCACACCTGTAATCCCAGCACTTAGAAGGCTGAGGCAGGAGGATGGCTGTGAGTTTGGGACCAGCCCATGCTACAAAAGTGAGCTCAAGGCCAGCCTGAGCTGCACAGCAAGACCCTGTCTCAAAAAGACAAAAAAAAAAAAAAAAAAAGAGAGATCAAGTAGTTGAATGCGCCCAGGGATGTTACTCCATCCTTGATTCTGTCCCACTGATTTTCATGTCTGTTTTCTTGAAACAGCACCATGCTGTTTTTATCACCATAGCTTTGTAACATAACTTCCAGTCTGAGATTGTTATGCCTCCCTTTTTGTTTTTATTACTCAGAGCTGCTCTGTCCTTATAAATTTTATGATTGTTTTCTCCAGTTTAGTGAAGAATGATTTTGGTATTTTGATTGGGAATGCATTGAGTCTGACCATTTTGTCTGCATTGGTTCTGCCTAACCAGGGCCAGGGAATATCTTTCTATTTTTTGATGTTCACTTTGATTTCCTGTCTTCAGAATACTGTGTTTTGTTTCGTTTTGTTTTGTTTTTAAGAGGTCTTTCATTTCCTTGGTCATGTTAATTCTTGAGTATTTAATTTTTCTTGGCACTAATCTGAAGGATCTGGTGGGGAGCTGGCTCAGGCTGCTTTACGTGCAGGTTGGATAAGGCATGTTGAGCTGGGGATCAAACCCAGGTCCCCTGTGCCTGACATAGATTGCCAGAGCAGACCCTTAAATAACAGAGCTAAGCCATAGGCCCCCTCTTGGGTGCTATTGAGAATGGTATTTTGGGGTTAGCGAGATGGCTTAGTGGTCTAAAGTGCCTGCTTAGGCAAGCTTAGGCAGCCATGGGCACTGCAGTTCGATCCCCGGCACCACATGCTGCGCCAGCCCCACCCCAAGCGCAGGCTGAGCCAGCCAGAACACAAATAAATAAATAAATAATGAGGTTTAAAATAAAATAAACTTGAAAAAAAAAATACTTACCAGAAGTGACAACAGAGCCAAAAGAGAGAGAGAGAGAGAGAGAGAATGGTATTTTTCCCCCTCAGGTGCTTCATTATTAGTATACAGAAATGCTACAGATTTTCATGTGTTGGTTTCATATCTTGCTACATTACTGCCTTTGATTGTTAATTCTAAGAGTCTCTTTTTTTTTTGGAGGGGCGACTGGGGTTCGAACTCACAACCTTGCACTTGTCCGGCAGGCACTTGGGCCATGGAGCTATCTCCCCAGCCCTGCAATTCTAAGAGCTTTTCGGTGAATGTTTTTAGATCCTCTATGTAGAGGATCGTGTCACCTGCAAATCATGACAAGTTGACTTGTTTTGCTGTACGCATCCCTTTTATTCCTATTTCCTTTTCCCTGCCTAATTGCTCTTGTTCGAGTTTTGAGCACTATGTTAAACTGGAGTGATGATTGTGAATGTCATCTTATCCTTAATTTGAGAGGGAAAGTTTTCAGTTTTTTCCCCATGTGATATGATGCCAGTAATAGGTTTGTCATAAGTGGCTCTTATCAAATTGAGGTATTTGACCCTGTTTTCTGTTTGTAACCTGCTTGTCGCCCAGGCTGGTTCCTCTATACAGAGCCTAGCCCAACTCCCAGGAGCTTGAGACTTTTATGAACACTGCCACCCATGGCCAGGAGAACTAGGGAGGCTGGACTGCAAGACCCTGCATCCACTGCACCCCAGGGGCCAGCACACCCTCTCACCACTCCTCCACCTTCTCATGGCTGGCCCCAGACCTTCTGAGCTCCAGGTTGTGGTTTAGTCTGCCTTGCTAGCTCTGGCACTCCTGGGAAGGTAAAATGCATGTCCCCGGGCCTGGCCACAGACCGTGAGGCAGATGAGGCCTCAGAATCTGCATCTTGGACAACCTCAAGTACTTCACAGAACCACTAGTCAGAGATACTAGAACCCAGGAACCACTAGTCAAGGGTACTGGAACCCAGGCACCATCACCATCCTGATGTTTCTTTGGGGGGTTGTGTGAGCAGAGAGCTCCACTGGGGTGAGAGCCTTCTAGCTCTCCCTCCCTGGCCCAGTTGCTCCCTACTGCCCTGCTCCTCAGCCTTTCTCCCCTCAAGCCACAATCACCCTTCGGCCTTTGGATTGTGGCTCCCGGTGCGAGGAGGTACCAAGTGCACACCAGGACCCAAGGAGACTATACCTTGGGTGTTGCAGATCCTGGCATTTTCCTGAGTCTCTTCTGAGTGTTATCTAGGTGCCAACCTTGTCATCTCTTTATGAAGAGTATTTGTTGAGCCCCCTCCATCTGACAGTAGCTTTGTAGCTTTATATGTCTCAAGGACAGGCCTGGCCTTGGATGTGAGCGCTGGGCACCCCCTGGGTAGATACAGCCACGGGCTCTCTGCACACTCTAAGAGCTCTGGGAACCCATCCTCCCCTGACAATGGAGGCCATGAGCCTGTACTGCCCAGGCTCCCACAAGGGAGCATGGCAGCTTTGGTGATGGCACTGGGCACTGAGGTTTAGGCTCCACAGGCATTGAGTGACAGGTATAGGGACATCATGACCTCAGGCCTTCTGACCGTGGTAGGACAAAAGCCTGGAGCCTTCCAGCCATACATGGGAACGCAGACAACACACGGTCACCATGTGGAGCTGGGGAAGATGAGATGGACCTGCCTCAGAAGGCAGCTCTGAGACAAGATGCATAGCAGGTGGGGTGCTCACAGGAGCCTGGAATCACACCCCATTTCATCAAAGCCAAGACTTTTGCATTGTTATCATGATATTATTGTCCTTAGGAGAGAAAAGAAACATGGACTAGGGCATTTATTTATTTATTTATTTATTTATTTATTT
>PVKN010015371.1:8060-18666 GCA_004027915.1 Capromys pilorides | reverse complement strand
CCCACCTCCCCTCCCCTGGCCTGCCTATAGTCACCCTCCCTTCCAGTAAGGACAGGGACTGAAGTGAAGAGGTCAGACAGGCTGACCCCCAGACAGCCCCGCCCAGCAAGGCCAGGTGGCATTCCTGAGCACCCACCACACACTTGGCTGGCTCTGGAGACAGCCCAGCCTGACACCTCCCTGGCTGCCCCACCCTATCATTTGCAGGGAGAGGAAGAATTGCTTGCAAAGCCTTGAGCCAGAGGCTGGTGCAGGCCGCCCCCTCACAGGACTGCTCCTGACTCCCTGTTTGACCTCTAGGTCCCAGACTCAACATCCCAGGGTGTCTGCCTGCACCTCGGGGAGGGATCTGCTCTAAGGGACAGAGACCTGTTGACTGAAGGAACAGACGAGGAAGCTCATTCAAAGCCTCCTAACTTGTGAGAAGACAGAGCCAGGTGGGCTGGTGCAAGCCTATAATCCCAGCTGTGTAGGAAGCTAGGTCAGGAAGGGCACAGATGCAAGCCCAGAGTGGGCCATTTAGCAAGACCCTGTCTCAAAATAAATACAAAAAGGCTGGAGACATAACTCCGCAGCAGAGCACTGCTGGGTTCAGCTCCCAGTACCCCTAAAAGAAAAATGCTGGGTAATCACACATGAGGAAATTTATTTACTAAATAAGTGGCCAGATTAATACACAGCAAGCAGATACTACACAACACAGCAACACCACTCAGCGGGAGGATGCAGGAATGGGGGCTCACTCCCATGGCCCGCCCCATTCAGGTCCCTGGGATCCTTCTTTCTCATGTGTCTGTTTGCACAGAACTGCTCAGCACTAAGGCATCCATGGCAGAGATCCTTAGCACCAACCAGGCTCCAACCCTCAGCACCCCAGGGGGCTTTGTAGGACAAATAGAGGGAGCCACTAATCCCTGGGGGTGGTAACATGGAAAACCAAAAATCCAACAAGGAATTAGTGTTACTCATGTGACCCATCCTTATGCTCCTCCGTTATCTTTTCTTGCTTTTTCTTTCCATCTTCTCCAGTGTAACATGGCCTGGGGCAGAGACTCCACATAGCTGTCATTATTTATTACATAAGCCAAAGGAGAAAGGGAAGTCAAATCAAACTGTGTGCAAAGCAGTTCACACTGCATACAATGTTATACTTGATGAAATCCTTGCATAGGTATCTTCCTACATTCACTGGTGTGAAGGACATGAGGAACTCTAATAAAGGAGAACAAAACTCCTTCTTTCGGTCTCCAATTAACCCTAGAAAAAAAACTAAGTTTTGCAACACAACAGTTGTGTGCCTTCTTAAAAATACTCATTCCAGGGGCTGGGGAGATAGCTCCATGGCACGAGTGCTTGCCTGGCAAGTGCAAGGTCATGAGTTTGAACCCCGGTCCCGCAAAAAAGAAAAAAAAAAAAAAAACATTCTAGAAGAGTGTTAAAATATATAAAAACAGGGCCAGCGAGATGGTTCAGCGGTCTAAAGTGCCTGCTTAGGAAAGCTTAGGCAATCACAAGGAT
Source organism: Capromys pilorides (assembly GCA_004027915.1). NCBI lineage: Eukaryota > Metazoa > Chordata > Mammalia > Rodentia > Capromyidae > Capromys > Capromys pilorides. The sequence goes on along the minus strand of PVKN010015371.1, from coordinate 17,148 downwards.
CTCAGTTTGATCCCCAGCACCACATGTTGCGCCAGCCCCACCCCCAGGACAGGCTGAGCCGGCCATATCAAAAATAAAGTTTAAATAAAATAAAATTTAAAAAAAAATAGAGTATATAAAAACAGCCATGCAGGCCCCACCCCGTGCACTGAGATGGCTACTGAGACTGGGTGTGGTGGCACGTGCCTATAATCCCAGCTCTTGGGAGGTTGTAAACAGGAGGGATCACTATGAGTCTGATCTAGTAGGGAGACCCTGAACACCCTGTAGACAAATACAATAACTAAATAAATAAAGTATATAAAAACATAATGAAGTGTTTGAGGGGGACCCATCCATAGTGCACAGTACAAAAATAAAGATATAGAACCAGAGATATAGGTCAGAGGCATAAGCACCTGCCTGACATTCATAAGGTCCTGAGTTTGGTTTCCAGCACAAAAAAAAAAAAAAAAAGTATGATACCTTGATGGGATCTCAGATAACCTGCGTTCATTTCCTGTGGACATACAGTTTTGTATTACATTAGGAGCCACTGAGCTCCTATCAGCTCCTCATAAACAGCAGCATGAACTGTTAGGAAGAGCCCATGGCCTCACCAATGTCACACAATTGTGAATCTATTTTCATGGCTACTCAATTTCACTTAGCAACTATGAGAATAGCAGTAGCAACAGATCTAAACCCTAAAGTCAAAAAGCTTTTGTTTTCTGTCACCTACTTATAGGAATTTAGAACCAGAAATAGCATCAATTTTGAGTTCAATGTACAATGTTTTCTGCCCAAGGAGATTTCCTTAAGAACATACATATTTTGGGGCCGGCGAGATGGTTCAGTGGTCTAAAAGCGCCTGCGTAGGAAGGCTCAGGCAACTGCAGGGACTGCGGTTCGATCCCCGGCACCACATGCTGCGCCAGCGCCACCACCAGGGCAGGCTGAGCCAGCCACAAAATAAATAAATAAAGAAACAAATAAACACAACAAGCAAACAAATAAATAAATAAAATAAAATAAAATAAAAAAAAGAACATACATATTTTTTCATTTTTTAAAGACAATACAATAGTAAGCTCCTGACATATGAACAAGTTCCATTCCAGGAAAACTCTGATTAGTTAGATTCATTCATAAGCCCCACAAAACGAATCTTATCTACCTTTGACTCCAATATGCGATGTAAAGCACAAAAGAAAAAAAAAAACAACCCTTCTGCATCACCACCTTCCCTCTGGCTTCTGGACATCCTGGGCATACTGCTGTGCACTACAGCACGGTACAGTAAGCACACGGCGCACGCCTGTGACAGTGCCCGGCAGACGACCTCTGTGATTTGTTGGCATCTGCAAATGTTCGCAACTCGAGGTCCCTGTGCACCTGTGAAAGTGCACAACTCAAGTGCTCCTAATTGGGGAATCCCTGACATGTGAAAGGGGCCCTAAAAAGCAGGGGTGTATAAAAGGAGGGATATGGCCCAGAGTCCTCGCTCCTAATTGGCTTTGCACCTCTTAACTGGCCCCAAAACTTTTCTTACAGCAAAGGAGACCTTATCACCAACAGCCTCAAAAAATAAGCAGAAAATGGGGCTCGTGAGGTAGCTCAGCGGTCTAAAGCGCCTGCTTAGGCAAGCGCTGAGCTGGCCACACACACACACACGCACGCACGCACGCACGCACGCACGCACGCACGCACACAAAGGAGGGCTTATGTAAAGTTGGGAAGTAAAGTCAAGGTGGAGGTTAAAGCTCCCAGGCATTTCAATGAACACAGGAATCAGAGCTGAAAAAGTGAGGCAGGGTAGCTGAGGCATAAAGCACTTGCCTAGCACGTGCAAAGCCAAGACAAAGGGCCATGCTCTCCTGCCTCTGTCCCAAGTGAACACTCCACACCAAGAAGGAACACAGGCTGTGCTCTCCCCGCTGGATCTCCCCTGACTGTTGCCTAGAATCCAATCTCTAGCATTAAAGAAAGCAGATGTGCTCGGAAGCTGGTGATGCAACGCTACCAAGCAAGGGACCAAAGAAAGGCACTAACACACGTCGCAGGACAAGGGCTGAAGCTCTGCGTCACTGCGCAGACCTATGCGAGGAGCCCACCCACAGGGGCAGAAAGCACATCCAGAGTGGGGTGCAGGGTCAGGAGGGAGGGAGGCAGACAAGCCCAAGAGCATTGTGAAGGCAGCTGATGGTCACCTCGACTGTGGTGACAGGTTCACAGGCCTAGAGGACAGATGAGCCAGACAAACTGACAGGATTAGCTTTCTGGCCACACTCCAGGCCGGTGAGGAAAGGTGGGTAATAGCACGGTGACTAATCTCTGGGATAGGTAACACCCAAACCTCAAAGGGGGGACCAGTGGAAAACTGCACGTCTCCCCCACAATGCCTTGTCCCCATGGAAACACCTGCTCCGCTCTGCTTAGGGACCCATGCATCAGCTGCTGCAGTGTGGCCGCCTGATGAAGAAGTGTAGAAATAATTAATACCAGCTGTAACCCGACATGGCTTGGTAATGTGCATCTCAGCATCAGCTGGGACCTGGTGAAATTTCAGTCCAGAAAAAGACAGGGCCCTCTGCCCACACACCTGGCTCTCTTTCTTGTTGGGTTTCTGGTTTCCTCCCTGGTCAGACTAAAAGTTGCACAGCAGTGGGTCACTTCTACACAAGAGGGTAACAGCTGGGGCTGCTTCTAGAAAACCATGCTGGCCCTCTCGAGCTATCAATGCAAATGTGCCCCAAACTCAACAGGGGCGTGGTGGGAAGGGGCCTTGAGTTATCTTAAAGCTTTTTTCTTTGTTTTAACTCACCGTTCACTTGGGCTTGCCCTCACTTGCTGTGAAAGTTCAGAGAGGAAATCTTTAGGGTAGTGTACACCCAGAGTCCCGGCAACTCCAGAAGCTGAGGCAGGGGGACCACCTGACCTCAGGTATCGGACGTTAGTCTGGACAACACAGCAAGTTAAATGACCTGGGGTAGGCAACAACAGCTCAAGGAGGAAAGCAAGGCTGTGCTGTGAGCGTGCTGTGTGTCCCTCCCTATCTAGACCCCTCTCCAGGCGATGCAGCTCCTTCCTGAGTCAGAACACTGACCTCTGTGAGACCTGAGTGCTCCCGACTCCCTGCAATTACACGCACTGTAATAAAATATATTTACTGCAAGCACTCGCTATGCCGTTGCAGCAGTCCTGGAGGTCAGCAATGACTCAAAGGCGGCCAGCCCATTTACTGAAATCCCAATCATGCTGGGCATGCTTCCTCCCCAAGAAAATGTCTAGAACCACCCAACTCCAGCCATCCTGCTGACTGCCTTCTGCCCTCTGGCCCCAGTGGCCAGACGCATGCATGCGGGCAGGCAAGTGCCACCACCTTCAGAGGCCTGGAGGGACCACAGCAGAACCTGTTCAAGGCTCCCGGCCAGGCCTGTATGCTTCTTAGACATGGCTGTGGTCACATGGCAGCATGAGGAGCCCTGCCAGCTGCAGAGAGCTGGTACACGGAGCATCCTGGAAAAGCAGATACATCGCAGAGCACGGGGCCAGGCCCAGCAGGTGTCTGAGCAGCTGGTGGCGCCTCCACTATACCAAAGACAACAAAGCAAACTGGGAGAGAGAAGTCCGTTTGTCGGCCCACCGCCACACCGTTGTGTGACCTGTTGCCATCAAAGTCACGGCTTTTCCCCAAACATGGTCCACATCCCACACCAACAGCAGCGTGCCCCCCGCACATTATCATCTCCTGGGAACTACATGGAGCACACACAGAAACCACTGTACATTCTTCTGTCGAATTAATAAAGCTGTGGATCTTTCTCCATATGACAGGAAGTGAAGAGTTACTTTTAGAGGTTAGAGAGGGGCAATACGAAACACATTTTTCAAATATTTGGCTTATTGGATTTCTCTAACACTCCTAGGACCCACACGCAAACTCATCCTCAATTCCGGCTATGGAGTTTATATTCCAAAGCCTTAAATGCCTTCCCTTCCCTAAGCTACAGAGCTCAGTGACTCTCAGAGCTGGGGCTACCTCCTGTGCGCCTTCCCAGGGCCGAGGAGCTACCACCAGAGTAGTTAATTTGAGGTGGCATAAGGAAGCAAGGAAAGAGTCCACCAGCAGGCGAAGGGTGGACCCAGTATGGTCTGCCCATGGCACAGAACGATACAGTACTCAATGTGGGTCAGAAAAGGAGGAGGACACCCTGTGACATAGTGAACCTTGCAAATTTAGGCTAAGGGAAGGAGACACCAAAGGTCAAATGCTGCAGGGTTCCATTGCGGGGTTTGTCCAGAAGAGTTGAGCTTATGGAGATAGGACCTGTCACAGCCTGGGGCTGAGGAGGGGTCAGGGACGGCCCCCTAAATGGGTACAAAGATCTTTTGGGGATGATGGAAAGGGTCTAACATTGGATTGTGGTGACACATACACAACTGAATTACTAGAAGTTATTAAATTGGTCACTTAAAACAGGTGAGTGCTACAGTGTGGAAATGACCTGCCTCCAACCAAACTGTGAAAGAAATGGAGGGAAACAGAGGAAAGCTTAGAAAATCATGGCAGTGAGGCTGCTGATACACTGCTACTGTGAGAAAAGCAAGGCATGAGACCAGGTGCACAGATGCATGAACGGGATCAGAATTGTGTTTAAGCGGCCGGCAAGACAGCTCAGCAGTGTAAATCGCCTGCTTAGGCAAGCTTAGGCAACCGCAAGGACCGTGGTTCTATCCCCGGCACCACATGCTGTGCCCCAGGGCATGCTGAGCCAGTCATAACATAAATAAACAGTTTTTTAAAAAAAGAATTGTGTTTAATAATTTCCAAGTGAAGCTGGGCATGGTGGTGTATGCCTGTAATCCTAGCACTTAGGAGACTGAGGCAGGAGGATCAGTGCAAGTTTGAGACCAGCCTAGGCTACAAAAGCGAGCTCAAAGCCAGCCTGAACGGCATAGTGAGATCCTGTCTCAAAAAAAAGACCAATAAAAAAGTAATAACAATAATAATAATAATTTCCAAGTGAACCTGGGCATGGTGGCACATGCCTATAATCCCAGCACTGGGAAGGCTAAAGTAGGACTGTTGTGAGTTCAAGACCATCCTGGACCACACAGTGAGCTCAAAGCCAGCCTGAACTACATAGTGAGACTCCGTCCCAAAAAGACAAAAAAAAAAAAATCCAAATAGTCCAATTTGTTGAGCACCACATACATGTCCCCTAGTGTGTCAGTCCCTAGGGACCCCAGGAACAATGCTCCTGGGCCCTGTCTTGAACAGGAGACTAAACTGGGCTGAGCTTGGCTCTTTTTCCCTGGAAGTCATGCAACAGGAGGGAGGAGGACCTGGGATGGAGCAACTCCCAACCACCTTTCTCCTCCACCAAGTAGGCTGCCTGGAGCACCAGCCACTGGTCTGTTTCACTTGTCTGTTTGGGTCACACTCCTGGAGAACAAACCCGGAGCTTCATGCTGAGCTACACTCCTTGCTCTTTTCTGACACAGGGTCATGCCATGTTGCTTAAGCTAAGCTCTAATGTGCAATTCTCCAGCCTCAGGCTCCCAGGGTGCTGGAATTACAAGTGGGAGCCACCAGGCCCACCTGGTTCAGCCTTGCAAAGGCTAAAAGAGCCAGGGTCTCTGGCTGCCTGGGCTACATATGCTGCCCTACAGGGCTCCAGGAGGCAGGTGGGGTCTCTTCTGGGAAATGCTCATCAGACTGGGTGTGGATCTGGGAAGTCCCTCCGTGTTCCCGCCCAGGCGCAACTCCATAACAGGGGGCTCAGAACGGCTGGAGAAGCCTGAGATCCAGCTCGGCCTGCCTCACGGGCTGAGTCCTTCCGTCTACGCTCCAACTACCACTTTCCCTTGGGAGCTGGAAGAGAGGTGAGCACAGTGAGCTGTCTCTGCTGCCCTTCCAGGGTGAGAGGAGACCTGCTTTCTAAAATCCCACGTCTTCTGGTGTGGTTCTTGCTTCTTTACCAATATTACCTTTGAAAACTTTATTTTTAGTGTTTGTGCTTCATTCTGTTCTCCTTCCATCTTCTCTATTCTTTTTAATTGTCCTTCTCTACTTTTTTCTTCCTTCTTCTTCGTTTTGCCTATGGCTTCGTCTTTTCTCTCCTTTCATGTGACATGCAGATAGCAAATCTTGAATGTGTCAAAGAGACAGAAAGAAAAGACCCAATTTTTAATTTTAACTTTAATGGTTCTTTTCTGCGTTGGAGTAACTCTCAACACAACTGTGCTTAGCAGATCCAAACACAAGGAGCTACAAATATATTAACAGGTTCTAACAAACCCACAGCCCCCTTGATCTCTAATTACACTTCCCTCCCTTGCTCCCCTCTTCACCACCCACTCCATACTCTCTTAAAGGCCCTCTGCGTTTTCCCTCTATTCCAGCTCTACAAGTATCTCCAACAGGGACCAACTTCCTCCTGACTTCCATCCACCAACATTTCTCATATAACCCTCTCTTCTTACTGACTTAACCACTTTCTGTTCCCCTTCCTCCACCTTCCCCTTCCTCTTCACAACCCAGACAGTGTACCAACAGTATAGAGGGGCAAATGGTCAAAACAAGTTTTGGGTTTTTTTGTATTTTGTGCAGGGTCTCACTGCACAGCTTGAGCTCACAGTGATCTTCCTGCTTTCAGTCTCCCCAGTGCTGGGATCACAGATGTGCACCACCACACCTGGACTTGGTCATAGGCTCAACATGATACCAGGGATGGAGCAAAACAAGTTTTAATGTCTGTGTTTGACGCAACCAGTAAGAATTCTCTCCCTACAATACAATGACCAAATGAAACTCAATTAAACGGAACAGGATGAAGTGGTAGGTGACAGCACTGGAAAACAGAACCTAACTAAAGAGATCTTTACACCAACAACAAAGCCTCTTCACACTGGCCCCGCTGCTCAGCACACGGGTGGGGGAATGCAACAAAATGCCTCCAAAGACCGGCTCTCCCAAAGCAGATCTGGAGGCTGGGATGGAAAGGAAATCTGATATCAAAGAGGCAAGCTGTACAGAATGATTAAAGGGGAAGCAAAGAAACTTGATGAGCTCAAGGATGACATAATTAAACTGACGGTGGAACCAACAAACTGATCGATGTGGTTAAAGAAAAATCAGCAGAGAATCTGAGGGCCCCACCAAAATCAGTCAAAACGTGAGTGACAAGTTTACGGAGGAAACAGACTTCATGGAAAGGTGCCAAACGGAATCAAAGAAAGAAGGAATTCTACTGAATATATAAAAAGCAGAAATGAACAAGAAGAGGACATAGCATTAAACTTTGACAGCAAAACAGAAAAACAAGATGATAAATGGCAAGGCAAGTGCCTATACACTAATAATGAACCCACTGAAAATAAAATTAGGAAAATAGTATCATTCATAGTAGCATCTAATCTACTGGAGGAAGTGAAAGACTTCTACAAGAAAAACTATTTGTGAAAGAGATCAAAGATGACACTAGAAAATAGAAAGTTATCCTAGGTTCCTGGATAAAGAAACACAATATAGTCAAAATGGCTTATACTCCCCAGATTGCTATATACATTAAATAGAACACAAATCAAATATTAATACCATTCCTCAAAGATGTGGACAAAATAAACCAAAGACATATGTGGAAGCAGGACATACCCAGAATAGCAAAAGCAATTCTAGGTAAAAAGAGCAAAGCAAGAGGAACCACAAGCAGGATTTGAAATGTTACGAAGCTCTGGTGATTAAAAACAAACAAACAGGGGTGGCGAGATGGCTCAGCAGTCTAAAGCACTTGCCTAGGAAAGTTTAGGCAACCGCAGGGACCCAGGCCCAATCCCTGGCACCACATGCTGTGCTACATCCCTTACTCTATTCTGCCCCCAGGGCAGGCTGAGAGGGCCATAATGCAAATAAATAAATGAGATTTTAAAAAAATAAAAAATAAAAACAAATGAACAAACAACAACAAGCAAACAGACCAAAAAAAAAAAAAAAAAACCCACATATACACAACCATATGGATCAGGGGAACAGACTAGAAGCAAAATCAACCCCAGAAACACTCAGCTTAATCTTGACAAAGAAGCTAAAAACCTAACACTGATTGACAGGCTAAGGCAAGAGGATTGGCACGAGTTCAAGACCAGCCTGGGCTACAAAAGTGAGCTCAAAGCCAGCCTCAGCCAGACCGGGCGTGGTGGTGCATGCCTATAATCCCAGCACTTGGGCAGCTGAGGTAGGAGGATGGATAGGAGTTTGAGACCAGCCTGGGCTATAAAAGTGAGCTCAAGGCCAGCCTGAACTGCAGAGCGAGACCCTGTCTCAAAAAGACAAAAAAAAAAAAAAAAAACCACCTCAGCCAGTGGGTAGTTCACGCCTGTATTCCCAGTGCTCAGCTGGGGCAGGAGGACGCTGTGAGTTTCAGGCCAGCCTACGGTACGTCGTCAGTTCAAGGCCATCCTTCAGAGTGAGACCCTGTCTCAAAAGAAAAAGGTAAAATTCTTAAGACAGAGGCACAAGCAAGAACCCCAGTGAAACAAGAGAAAATACCAAGAATCAACAGATGAGATCATATCAAATTAAAAGCTTCTGCACATCAAAAGAAACAACCAACAGATAAAGCAAACAACCTAATGAATGGGAGAAATACGTTGCCAGCTATTTTCTAACATCTAGAATATGTAAAGAACAAAAACAAAACAAAATGAAACAAATTTTAGACCTCCCCAAACAAAAACTCAAACAATGGGCAACTGAAATGAATACAGATGTTTTTCAGAAATAGTACAAATGGCCAATGAGTACATGAAAAATGTTCAGGATCACTGGTCACTAGAGAAATGCAAACTAAAACAACACTCAGCTTTCATCTTACCCCAGAAAGAAGAGCTATCATTAAGAAATCAAATAATAACAAATGCTGGAGAGATGGGGAGAAAGTGAAACACATCTATATTGTTGGTGAGAATGTATAAACTAGCACAACCACTACGAAGATGTCTATAGATTCATCAAAAAATACGAACTGAAATTCCAGGGCTGGGGAAATAGGTCAATGGCATAAACATCTGCCTAGCAAACTTGAGGTCTTGAGTTCAATCCCCA
>PVKN010015370.1:0-18553 GCA_004027915.1 Capromys pilorides | reverse complement strand
CATTGTATCAAATATTGAGATGTACTACTAACGTGTTTTGAACCTGTCACATTGTTATACATTATTTTTTCTCATTAAAAGTAATAAAAAATAAATAATAAATAAAATGAGAGATTTTTAGGTGCCCAGCAAAGCCTCTTTCCCACACTGGTTGCTTGGAAGGAAGAAACGAGCGAAAGCTGGAAGGTGGCTAGAGAACCCTTGGACACTTAGAGCCCAGGTGCGCAGGGGAGGCAGCCGCGCGGCACAAGGGGGCTGAGGGCGAACTTCGTCTCCTCGCAGCCGTCACCAGGGCTGCTCTCCCGGGCTCCCTCACGGGTCTCAGTGGCGAGGGGACCTGAGGGTGACTGTGATGGCAGACAGGCTCCACTGCAGTTCTCCTACGCGTAGAGCTGGGAGCGCTGGGGAGTACGCAACTCCGGCTGTCCGGCGGCTCCGCTTCCTGCAGTCTTTTGGGGGTCCTTAGAGTGAGAGGATTTATGCCCGGGCTTTCAGCTGGGTCTGTCCTCAGTATCAAGGAGGGAGGGAGTAAAGGCCCTTTTCGGAAGGTGGCCAGGTCAGCCAGCACAAACGCACCACGCGGGGACACAGAGAGATCTGGGGACTGAGAGATGGCCTGCCGGGCACTGGGAGGCCTCCATCTCTGCCTTAGAGGTGAAGGAGGGCGACAGCAGGTGAAGAGGACAGATCATTAAGTTGTGGGAAGTGTCGGGGGAGGACACCAGCACTAGAATTAAAATATACGTAGAACCTCACAAGTAGAAACACAGGGAGAAATCAGAGCATCAGAGCGGTTGTTACCATTGTGCAGGCTTTTCGTGGAGGAGGCAGCTGTACGCGTTCTGTCTTCCCATCCCTGGTAGACCTGTCACAGGAAGACTTCCCACAGAAGAGCCCAGGCACAGGGTCTGCCTCCTTAGAGAGTCAGCAGGCTTTGCTCTCTGGCTTCAATGATTGAAAGGCGTTAGAGTGATATGGACTGGGGAAGCACTTGGTGTGTCACAAAACTAGCATCATTCTGGGCACCTTAACCTAGAGCGATGCCTCTCCGCAGCATAGGTCGCCACGTAGGAGGACAAAGTCATGTTCCTTAAAGAAGAGCGGTACGAACATACTTCTTTAAAGCCTTCTCGTACTGCGTCGTACCGAACCACACGCCTGCTCTTGGCTTATATTTTCTGCGGTTCTGCACACTGTTCTGCAGACGCCACTTCAGGGAGGAGCTCTGAATCAGAGCCCACCGAAGGCTGGCTGTGGTCAGGCAGCCTCGGGCTGGGACAGGCTCCCAGGGGACAGGCTCCCGGAGCCCCCACCCGAGGGCGAGCTCTGGAGCCGGCAGCCACGCTGTTCCCATTTGTCTGGAAAGTTCAGCTTGGTTAGAGGCAGGGGGACTACCCTCCAAGCAGCACTTAGAGTCGCGGTCTAAGACAATCAACTAAAGGCTAGAATTCCTGATAGACCTGGAACTAGGGAATGCCGAGGGGAAGCAAGAGAGGGACTCAACGAAAATGACTCGGGTGGAAGGTGGACGATTTCCTCGTGATGCACAGGCGGAGGACACCATTGAGAAGCTGTCCAGGGAGCTACACTATGACACATTACCAAACTCCAGGTCATTTCCGGGGTGCATTTGAGTTGCCATTATTTTTATAAAAATGAAACTAAATATTCTTTTTCTAAGATCCATTCTAATCATTTAATGAGAGAATATGGCTCTACCACGGGAAACTCCTGAGCCTTGCATCTCTGTTTCAACTACATAATGAACTTTCAAAAGAGTGCATAATGATTCAAGCATAGAGTGAAGCACTTTTTTAATTTTAGAAATTTCTAATGTTGGGACAGGGCAGGTAGCTCAGTGGTAGGCTGATTGCTGAGCATGTGTGAGCTCTTGAGTTCTACTGCAAGTGCTGAAAAAAGGTATCCAGACTGAAATTTCGCTTATCTTCTCAGAAGGGAAGAGTCGCCAACGCTTTAATGGCGCTTACATATACATAACAAACACAGGGGGGAAATAATCTAGAATTTAGCTCAAGGGTTGCAGACATCAGCGAAACATTCATTACCATTTCCTCAGTAAGAAGTGAGCTCCAGGCACCAGAACAAACAAGACATGTTCTTTATTTTGAAAAACAATTTTAATGAATCAATTCAGATGAGTTTTAAAAATCAGATCTTCAATATTGACACACCACTTCTTTTTTTTAAATTTTTTTTTATTTATTTGTTTGTTTATTTATTTATTTATTTTATGGCTGGCTTAGCCTACCCTGGTGGTGGGGCTGGCGCAGCATGTGGTGCTGGGGAATCAAACCGCAGTCCCTATAGTTGCCTGAGCTTTCCCAAGCAGGCGCTTTAGACCACTGAACCATCTCGCCAGCCCCGACCACTTCTGCCTGCCTGAATGTCCTGAAATTCTACAGATGTGCATACTCTTGATCATTTACCTACAATCTCTAAGATAAAAAAAATTCTTATCTTTAAACGCCTCACTGTCAACGAAGTTAAATCTAGACTTACCTGATTTGTGATTATCTGATAGCTTACCAGCAAACAAATTCCTTAATCTAGGAGGCAAAAGCCCACTTCTTATAGCAAAGGACAGTGGCATAACTTCTGGCAGGTCTGGATTACGTTTCCGTAGACTGGCACTGCATATAGCAAAGGACAGTGGCATAACTTCTGGCAGGTCTGGATATGTTTCCGTAGACTGGCACTGCATATACAGAACGTGAATTAGCTAAGTCGGCACCTCCAGCCTTTCCAGCGGCGTTAATTGCTAGTTGAGTAGCAGAGATCTCCTGCAGCTTCACTGGGAGACAGGAAAAAGAACACTTAGGTGAGAGTTTTGTTTTACAAGTCTCCAGCTAACCCAGAGCAGCCAAACTTTAATCACTTTTATCTGTTTATATTTTCATGTAAGATAAAAAGAATAATTGTGGTCAGGATTAAAATATGCTTGAAAACATTCAATCAGACTCCACCCTTTGTGAATTTTAAAAGAGAAAATGAGGTGATATCGATATCGGCAAACCATGATTTTCATAGGATAAACTTCTATAATATTAGCAACCTAAATTATGCCTCCAGGGCCGGCAAGATAGCTCAGCAGACTAAGCACCTGCTAAGGCAAGCGCAGGGACCAGGGTTGGATCCCCAGCACCCCATGCTGCACGGGCCCCACGCCCAGGTGCACTGATATGGTCACCAAGACCAGACGGGTTGGTGCAGTCCCATAATGCCAGCACTGGGGAGGCTAAAAACAGGAGGGCCACCGCAAGTCCAAGCTGCGTAGTGAGACCCTGCACCAAATACAGTAATAATAACAGTAGTAATGGTAATAATAATTAACAAAGCCACCAGTTAAATGCAACAAACATAAGCGCTATGAGAGCTTCACACTGTTAGTGAGCAAAGTACACGGGAGTGACCTATAGATACAGACTTTTTGTTGTTGTATTTTTTAGGGAGGGGTCTACAGGGTGTTCAGGGTCTCACTACTAGATGGGACTTGTAGTGATCCCCCTGTTTACAGCCTCCCAAGAGCTGGGACTACAGGTGTGCGCCACCACACCCAGTCTCAGTTGCCATCTCAGTGAGCCTCAGGGTCAGGGCCGGCACTGCAGGCCTGGGGATTGCACCCCCAGCCCCTGCTCCTGCTTGCAGGCGCTTTGATCCACTGAGCTATTTGGCTGGCCCTGTATATAGATTTTACTCAGTGTTTGATCCATAGCATAATTTTGTGAAAGAATTTAAAAAGTACTCGATTTTATATATGTTGTTTTTGAGATACGTGCAGAACATCCCACTTACAGATTAGGGAGTCTTTACTGCACGGGAAGTTATTGATTTAGTAGAGATAAGTCAAAACAATGCCAAGAAAACATGTAAAGTGGAAAGACAAGAACTAATCACTGGGTGTACAGTAGAAGCGGAAACTGCAAAAAACTAAGCTGGTGCTGTCCCTAGGTCCTGCCAGCACCAACGGCAGTGTGCGCAGAAAGGAACACGTGATTGAGTGCTACATAGAGACAGTGCAAGGACTGAAGGACCCGAGGCTGCCGCTTCCCAGGTAGCCTCCTATGAACAGTCCGTCGCTCTGGGCCAGTTTCTTTCTGATGTTTTCTACCTGCGTGGTGTTAATATGCGTTTTCTGAGCTCTGGTAGCCCTCTGTGAGAGTCTGAACTGGAAATCACACCACTGTGACAGTCACCTGTTATACATCTGCCATGGAGGAGAACGATGAAGACAATCTGCCAGGTGTCCAGGAAGTCACGTGGTGGAGGACGCTTGCTCAGCTAGAGGAGGGTGAGGGATAACAGTTCTGAGAGTCAAGCTCTGTTTGAGGTATAAGTAACACGGCCTAGGAGTTCACGTTCTGGATATTGAAGTGGAGAAGGTAGATCACTCTTGTGAGTTCACCGAAAGAATAAAGGCTTTAAAAGGACGGACACAAAGGGCTGAGACGATGTGCTATGGGGTCAGGACAGAAGAAACTGAAGCGAAGCAGAGAAAGCGAGATTGAAGGGATAAGACGAGGAGCTGGGACTTTTAAGGGCCTAACAAAGAGGAGAAGCTGGGAGAAGAGGATGCAAGCAGACATTTAAAGTTGACAGTGATGTTGCCATGAGGGTAAAGGGAATGGTAAGAGAACGGAGTTAGATACTAGAGAAATTTGAAATCAGGCAATTGGACAGCTCGTGAATGTTAGTGGTGAAGGCAGCTGCTATGAGCCCAGAAACAGAGGCGAGGGCCGGGAATCCGGCGCTCAAACGCAGCGCAGTATCGGCTCCCGGCCCACACCGGCTCTATAGACGCGGCCGCCTCCTTCTACCCCTGGTTCCCGAGAAGGCAGCGAGTTCTCCTCCTCCACGGAAGGATTTTGCAAGCAATCCGGCAAGGTTCAGATGCATCTCACTGCAAATACCTGAAGAACTGGGCAAGGGAAGAATCCAAAAGAAATAAGGGCGCCCCAGAAGAGGATACGATCCCATGATGATTCCAAGGTAATATCCAACGAAAGGCATGAGAAACAGCGCTTGCATCCGCGGGATCTTAGCTCTAGCGTTCTTCTCAGGGATTTCTGGATATTCGCGTTTCATTGAGGTTAGGCTGAGTGGACAGCTCAAAGCCAAGTCCAGCTGTTGGTGTGTACAGTACTCGGGCACAACTTCAGAAGGTGGAGCCTAAGTGTCAGAGCAAAGGAAAGCACTGTGAAACAACTCCTGCAGAACTGAGAAATACGCGTGAGTTCTGGAGATGCGACAGCAGTTTTCAGAAGAAGCAAAGACTATTTAAAAATGGCCAGTTGCCCATGAAAAGATGCTCAGTGCAAAGCATCAGGAACATGCATATCAAAACCATAAGGAGAGCTGGGTGTGGCGGCGCACGCCTGTAATCCCAGCACTTGTGAGGCTGAGGCAGGAGGACTGCTGTGTGTTGGAGGCCAACCTGCACTATGTAGTGCCTCAGAAAGACCAAACAAGCACAGAAGTATCAGGAGTTAGCACATCCTTTTCACTACAATGGTTCTAAAAAGGAAAATAAATGTTAGTGAAGATGTGGAGAAATTGCTCAGTAGCACAACCTGGAATCCCAGCACTCTGGAAACTTCTCAGAAAACCCTTCTGTATCACCCGTAAGCGTCATTGAAGTACTTTGTTCAGCTGTTCATGACTTGATTACCAAACCGCTCAAAGAAACCATCACTGGAAATCTGGATCTTTGCTGAAAAGAAAAAGAACTTGGTGAATACATTGAAATACCAAAGAGCGTGGGGAAATCCTTAACACAACTTCCGGGTGCAATCTCCTTGATTACCTTAATTCTGATGTGGATTAGAAGTGTGTCCTGAAGGAAAATCCTTGGAGTGTCAGGTTCTTCTCCAAGGACAGGAAAAACAAAGAAGTGTCAAGGGTGCATCAGAGACAGATAGATCACAGCCAGAGTTAAGCCCGACACTTTTGAAAGCAGTTAAATTCACAGCATGCAATTAATTTAATCAAAGAGGTGGAAGTGAAAGCTTAGGAAAGACGCTAGTGTCACCAGTCTTGTAAACTTAAGTCCTGTTTGTCAACACAGCAGAGCTAAGAAGCTAATCCAAGAATCTGGCCAGATGTAGACTCAGATACGATGTAGGCAGAAATTTGCAGAACGGAACATGGTACCTAGCAACTGCACTGCAAGCCAGGGAAGCGCCCCCCACGCAGTGGGTGGATGCTGAAGACCTAGGCTGCCAGAGCCCCACTTTCCTGTAGCCTCCAAAGCCACAACATAAAATGCTTCTGAGTAACCTCAGGGAGAAACCTACGAATGCCGAGTGCGCGTGTGCGCAGGGTTCAGGTCCTTAAGTAAGCGTTAATATGTGGCAAAACCATTTGATCAAAAAGAGAGGCATTTATGAAGTTCCTAGATCAAGAACACTTTGGAAGTATTTTGGGTGTATGATTGATGTGCATGCTCAAACGTGGTCTATAATAAACCTAAAATCTTTGGGGGGGTGTTTTTGTTTTTGATATTTTTTGGAATAGGTTTTCACTGTGTAGTTCGTGCTGGCTTTGAATTCACTTTATAGCCCAGGCTGGCCTCTGGCTTGCAGGAATCCTCCCGACTCAGCCTCATGAGTGCTGCGATTACATGCATGTGCCACCATATCAAGCTAAATAAACCTAAAATCTTGAACATAAAAAAAAAAGAAAAATCCTTTTGTGGAACATGCAATTGGTGACTTTTGCAGTGGTTTATATGGAAACTTAAACATTTGTGGTTTAAATTTAAGATGCAAATATCAGACTCTGAGAGGACTTTATCAGGGGTTCTTAAACAGGTAAAACATTGGAAATTGAATTATTTTCCAGAGACTAAGCTCATTGTAAGGACTGGCCAAATCGCTCAGTGGATTAAAGCACCTGCGAGCAGGTGCAGGGGCTAGGGCTTCAATCCCAGGCCTGCCATGCTGGCCTCACCCCCGGGGCGCACTGAGATGGCAACTGAGACTGGATGTTGTGGCACACGCCTGTAATCCCAGCTCTTGGGAGGCTGTAAACAGGCAGAACACTATGAATCCAATCTAGTAGTGAGACCCTGAACACCCTGTACACCCTCCCCTAAAATACAAAAAAATTAAAAAATAAAATAAAATTAATATGTCCTTTTTTAATTAAAAAAAATCACCTCTAAAAAAATGCAATGCAGTTATGAGTAGAGATTAAAATAGCGGTAAATTAAACAGTAAAAGTAGAAAGGTGCACGTTTTAGGGAGAACCTCTTCAGCTTTGAGTTTAAATGTACCTCAATGTCAGGAGCCTGACCCCAGCCCCTGAGGGCCCGTGGCCCGAATGTGGATCATCACAG
This sequence comes from Capromys pilorides, assembly GCA_004027915.1. NCBI lineage: Eukaryota > Metazoa > Chordata > Mammalia > Rodentia > Capromyidae > Capromys > Capromys pilorides. The sequence goes on along the minus strand of PVKN010015370.1, from coordinate 11,199 downwards.
CCTCCAAGTCCTTGGGCCTTAGTGATTTGCCTGTGAGCAGACTGGACAAAACCAACTGAGCCAAAGTGTTTCCTTGGCAGTTTTTCTGCTTAAACCCTCGGTTCCCTGTTGTCGGCTCTGCCTCAGCATTGCCATCCCGCTGCATCCGTAAACATGGCCACGTCTTCTTCCTATTGAAAAGTTAATTCCTCAACCATTTGTTGTGCCCTTTTGCTCCCATCAACGCTCATCTCTATGAGAGCACGCTCTGAATGGACCGTTTTGCTTTCCATCTCTATATTTATTCAACACTGTGAAGTTGGCTCATGACAACCTACTGTGGAGAATAATGGCTCTCAGGCTTTGGAAAGAGATCATGGCACAGCAGGAGGAGAGGGTCAGTGGGCGTGGACAGCCCAGGACACACGTGGGCCAAGCGAATGTGCCTGAAGAAAAATCATTGAAATCTCATTTAAATAAATATGTATTTGCCTAAATTCTACTTTAAAATGTTCAAGTATGCAAATTATAATTTAAAGTCTAAAATTTTATGTATCATAAAATGGTCTCAAATTTTATTGACTTGGCCAATTATTTTTTTAAAAAACACTTTATTAAGGTGTGAGTTGACATGTGAAAATGTTGTACCTAGATATATACACATTTGGTAAGTTTGGAAATAAGCAACATATCCATGAGACTGTCTCTACAATAAATACCATACATCTATTTTTTTATTATCTAAAGAGAATATAAAATAATAAACAAAAAGAAATGATACAGAACTTCACCAAACAAAATAATAGAAAATGGACAGTAGTTGCTATATCACATAATTTTGTCTCCAAACTAGTTGTTCGAATTACCAGAGACGAGCATGCAAAAGATGGCTTTTTAAAAAGTTAGAAGAAAGTTAAAAGAAAAAGAAAAAAATGAAGCATTGACCGCTTCCCTCTGTAGACCGGCAGAAGTCAGTAGTACAATTATCCAAGTTCATACGTCGGTCAGTGTACCTCTCCCTCCCCTCCTGTCCCTTTCCTCTTCCCAGTCTTTCCTTCCCTTTGAGCAGATTCTTTCCCTTTCACAGTATCTATTGTACTTCGCAGATTTTACTCTCTTTCGGGTTCTCACACTAGCGAGACAATAAGATGTTTATACATACAGGCCTGATTTATTTTACTTATGAATATGGTCTCTAGTTACATCTGTTTACCTACAAAAGCCTCCAGTTTATCTTTTTTATAGCTAAGTAACGCAGAAGGGTTTATTTAGCTCACAGTTTGCGTAAGTTTCAGTCCATAATCAGCTGGTGCCAAGGCAGGGTGGCACATGGCAGAGGGCAGCAGTTCACGGCAGAGGAAAACAGCAAGAGAGCAGAAGGGGCGACAGCCTCTTTCTGTCCCTTTCACTGCCTGCTGGCTTCCTGCCCTGGGGCAGGTGTAGCACTCGCACCATTGATCCCCGTGCTGAACCATGAGTCAGTCACAAACTCTAGATTCCGCCACCTCTGAAAAGCCCACCTCCCATGACTGCACAAGGCTTTGGGGCACATCCAGACACAAACTACAGCAAGTGGGAAGAGGCTCAAAGGAGGGAGGGGGACATAGCAAAGGACAAGAGATGACATGCCATGTCACCTCCCAAGGAAGTGGATGTGTGCTACAGATATGAATTAATTTAAAAACATCAAAATTAAAGAAGATTTAAGATCTGCTTCTTAGCAAAAGCTCCATTATACAACACAATATTGTTACCTATAAACATCACATCACGTCGCATGGTAGATACTCAGAAATTATTCGTCTAGTGTAACTACCACTTTGTCCCCTTTGAACACTGATTCCTCATTCTACCCGTTCCCTGCCCCTGGAGTACACCCTCATACTCTCTTCTTCTGTGAGAGCCACTCTCTTGTTTCCTCACATAAGCAGCGTGTAGTGTTTGTCCTGCTGGGTCTGCCCTGTTTCACTAAGCATAGTGTCTTCTAGGTTCTTCTGTCTTGTTTTTCCTTCTCGAGGCTGACTACTGTTTTGTCCTGTGTACATATACATTAATCTTCCACCTGTCAGTGTGATTTAAGTTGTTTCCTTATTTGGGCCATGGTGACCACTGATACTGTTAACGCAGCAGCACAGATTTCTTCCTGGAAACTACCTTCTAGGTTCTGTGACTATGGAATCAGAAGTGGGACCATTAAGGCAGATAGTAGCTCCACTCTGTGTTTTCAAAGGAGTCTTCACAATATTGTTCAGAATGGCTGTGCCTTCATATTCCCATCAGTAGTACAGGGGAGTTCCTTTGCCTCCATATCCTAGGCAACAGCTTCTTACCTTTTCATTCTATGGGCCGGCCAGCTAGCTCAGCGGATTGAAGCACCTGCTTAGGCAGAGTGCTGCAGCTGGAGTTCAGTCCCCGGCTTGCCGTGCTGCCCATCCCCAGGGCACCATGAGACAGCGATTGAGACTGGGCATGGTGGTACACACCTGTAATTCTAGTGCTTGGGAGGCTGAACATGGGCGGACCACCACAAAGACGTGCCATCTTGCGCACACTTTGAAAAGCACTCCCAATGTTCTTAACTGTTTTCTAAACTCGTAAACCTAAGTAATCTTAACATATGTATACTATATGGTACAGTATGTATTCATCTACTAAAACACGTACTACAAAAAGTGTACTTTATTTTAACTTAATGTTTTTAACATGTTAGAGTTAACATTTCAATATCTCTTTATACATTTTAAAATTTTTTAGCCAGAAGCGATTAAAATCATAAATACTACACATATAAATACATCCACAGTACTCTACATTACCGCAAAATCCCACAATATAATGAAACATCTGTGATAAATAATTTAGATTAATATTCTTTGAAAACCCGCCAAACAGTCTGCAAAAGTCTAACAGCCAGATAGCAAGGGACTACTGCATCCGCCGAGCTCAACATGGTGGGTAGGCGGGCTTTGTTGAGAGCTATTAACGCCCCAGAGGGCAGGTAAGAAACAGCCCAGGTATCCCCAGGCCTGGCGCCGGTGCTCAGCAGCTGCTGTCTGCAGGACGTCCCGGGGCAGGACTTGGAATGCAAGCTGGGACCATCTGGTGGGCAAGACAGGGGTTATGACCAAGACGCGCAGCTGAAAGCCACAAAGGCTTCTCCCCTTAAGTACACTGATATAATTATTTACAGAGAAACATGTAGATTTTCTTAATTAATCACCTCTGCAGCTTCTTCTCTTTGTCTTTGCAAACATTTTTCCCAAGTTTCTTCTCATAGCTGTCTTTACTTCTTTGGATTTCAGGCTGTAAATAAGGGGATTCACCAGGGGAGTGACCACGCCATATTGGACAGAGAAGAGCAGCTCGAGAGGTGAACCTGAGCTTGGGATGAGGTAACGGAGGAAGGCTGAGCCATAGAAAAGACTCACGGCGGTGACATGTGACGAGCAGGTGGAGAAGGCCTTGCTTCTGTCTGCGGTGGACCTTATGCTCAAGATGGTGGAGATGATGTGGATGTAGGAAAAGGAGATCAGGAAAAATGTGCCAAAGCCATGCAGGAGGGTGGAGCAGGCCAGAACAGTGACACTGTTGGAGACCTCAGAGCAGGACAGAGGAAGGAGGGAGGGCAGCTCACAGGCGTAGTGCGGAATGGCGCGGGCGTCGCAGAAGTTCATCCGTGCAGCTGGAAGAATGTTGATGACTGCGTCCAGAAAACCCAAGCCCCACGAAGCCCACGCCAGACTCAGACACCTTTGGCTGCTCATTAACTGGCCGTAGAGCAGAGGGTGGCAGATGGCAACATAGCGGTCATAGGCCATCGTGGAAAGAAGAAAGGTTTCAGCCCCTGCTGTAGCCAGCACAAAGAAGACCTGTGTCAAGCACCCTGCCACCGAGATGGTTTTCTCCTCAGACAGGAGGTTCTCTAGCATCTTGGGCACAGTGACCGAAGAGAAGCAGAGGTCCACGAATGACAGATTACTCAAGAAGAAGTACATGGGGGTGTGGAGGTGGAGCTCAGCCCTGACCACCAGCAGCACCATCAGGTTCCCCAGCACGGTCAGGAGGTAAACCAACAGGAACAGCGCAAACAGCAGCACCTGGATGTGGGGGTCAGCAGGAAGCCCAAGAAGGACAAACTCCGTGATGGCGCTGTGATTCTTCGCGGCCATTTAGACGGCATGTCTTCTGCAAATAAATACAGAATCAGAACAGAAGCTTGTCTTCCTCATACCCCGTTGGAGGCAGGGCTTGCGTTTATACGTGCACCTTCCTGTTGGGCTTGCTTTAACACAGGCCTTCAAAATCCGCCACACTCTTTCTGTAGGGCAACCATTCCCCTTGGGAGACTGCTGGAGAAGTGCCTCGGTTTGCCGAGGCCTTGCCATGACTCGGTTAGCTGGTCCTCAGTGGGGCCGGACGTCGCTAGCTGTGTGGCTTTGCTTGCCTTGACAGGGCCTACCTCAGCATCCGGGGGTTCTTTCCATCCCGCACCTGTTCCTCCGTTCTGAAACATTCCTAAGATTTGCAACTGCCTAGTGATATCTTTTATCTTTCTTTTTTATAAACCACCCATGTTTTGGATAAATTATTTTTCAGTGATGAAATATTTCACTTACAATTTTTACATTTTTAGTAGTGCGTTTTCAGTACATACTATCATGAAGAGTTGGTCCACGTAACATAATGCCTCCCAATTCTATTTTTTAGGCTTTTTTACTATGTACTTGATACATCGGCATACAAGGGTGATTGAAATTTTTCAATTTTTTAAATGCTTGTTGTAGTAATATACACATTGCCAAAAACAATGAGATGTGTACATTGAAGGGGCGGTCATGGCAAGGTATTGTCATTGTAATACATTTGTTTCTTTCTTTTTAAAGAAAGAGAAAATCTGTCTTGAGGCATCTTTGTCACTTTCATCTTTGAATCTATGAAGTCCTTCCACAGTGAACGCCTTCCCTAATATCCTCACTAGCTAAATAATAATCACATTAAATAATAGAAATTAATTTTTATTATTCTCCTCTAAAAATGGAAAATTTCTTCAACTATGTGAATTTTCTAGAGTGAATTAGGTAGAGGAGTGCCCCCATCGTTCTATATTTACATGGAAAGCGTAATTGACCACGTCATCTGCCTGTGTTTCTCCTGCTGTGCCTAAGGACATGCCAGTGTATGCAGGGGATGCGGAAGAGGTGCTGCTGAAGGACCACAAATGGTGAAAACTTTGGACTTGGGATGACGGTATACGTGACTCCACAGGGCAGTGGGACACAGTCTGTGTGCTGTGACTGTACGTACGTACGTATGTATGCATGTATGTATGCATGCACACATGCATTTATGTATGCATGTTTATACATATTTGTGCATGTATGTACACATGTATGCATGCATGTATGTATAAAACTGTCCTGTGCTGTCTTTCAAAGTGAGAAATTGGGACGCAGAAGGTCACATGACTTCTCCAAGGTCACCAATGGTATCAAAGCTCAGATTTGAGCTCAGGCAGATCGGCACACAACACTGTCACAGTTTTTCTAAGATATCTGAGGATAATTCCTTGGAGAAAGAGATATATGAGGACTGATTTTAAGATATGGTTAATGTTTACATTTTTAAAGTTAATACAATCTGGGGGATAGCTCAGCAGCATAACTGCCTGCCTCACAAGTGCAAGGTCCTGAGTTCGGTTCCCAGTACCAAAAACTAAAAACTAAAAAGCTAGGCTAAAAAATTATTGTGTAAAAATCACGTTTCCATTAATACCCCTCAAAATATATCTCCTCACATCAGAATATAGTCCTCACATTCTTGCTGCTCTCTAAGGCAGTTCTAAAAGTCCTTCTTTTTTTTGTCTTTTTGAGACAGGGTCTCACTATGCAGTTCAGGCTGGCCTTGAGCTCACTTTTGTAGCCCAGGCTGGTCTCGAACTCGCACCAGTCCTCCTGCCTCAGCCTCCCAAGTGCTGGGATTACAGGTGTGCGCTATCACGCCCAATGTAAGTCCTTTTTCATAATTATCTTTAGTTGTAGCTGTCTTGATAGCCTCTACTGATTAAAATGCTTAATTAAAATATTTACCTTTCCTGGTCAGTTGACTTTGAGGGACAGAGAGAAGCCACATGGTTCTTGGCCTAATCAATGACGTGGTTGAGGCCACCTCTCCATGTCTCATTGCCTGGAACTCAGCATAGCATTCACTATAGCTTCATAAAAATTTACAAGCCTCACATGCACTAAATTTAATAACATTAAATAGCTGCCCCGGTGGGAGTGGCTGCATGGTCACATGTGGCTGGGATGGGTGGGGTGGGGTGGAAGTGGGCATACCTAGCAGGAAGCATACAAAGACTCTGATGTCTTTATAGCACTTGGGTTGTGGAAAAAGGCTGAAAGTAGGAGACAACAAAAATGTTTTTCATTCAGATGTTTTCCCTATAATCTTTCAGATTCTTGTCTCCTGTCTGTGTGTTTCATGCCATCAGTATTTGTTGGGATCAAGGAGAATTAGTAGTTGACAACAAAATGAATTTCTATAGTACCTGTTCTCTGACATCCTAGAAGAGGGCTCTCTTCCTCGGTGTTCACATTGTTCTGCATTTGCCGCTCTTCGCTGCTGTCCATGCCACTGTGAACCACTCATTCTGCAGGACTCTTCCCTCTCGCTTGATGTTCATGCTCCTCCTGCTCTCTTCAGCGTTCACTGCACTGCTAGGGCCTGTGCCAGTGCAATCAGAATCCAGAAGGCAAGAAACTCCTGGGCCGATGCTTTGAGGCGAAGTAGCTTGGCACATGTGGATTCCTAGGCTAAGAAAACACAACAACCTTGTTGTACAAAAAGCCTGATTCCCAGGTCAGCAGGCTCAGTGTCCCACAGATGGAAACTAAGTGACAAGATGGGAAAACAAGGATAGAAGAAGAGGAGAAGGAGAACAAGGGAGAAGAAGTAAGAGGAGCAGGGGAGAGGGAGAGAGACCTGAGAGCAAGCCCAGCAGACATGAATGAGCTGTGGACTCTGTCTCAGAAGATGCCACGGGTTACTGTTCTTCCACAGTGGGATCTCGTCTGAGTCTCCATGCTCTTGAAAAACAGTGTTTCTGTAGCTCATTTACAGGCCTGGTGAGCAATTCCTTTTGCATGTTGGAAGTCACAATGAGAGCTGAAACGTTACCTGAGGACCACGTGCTTTTTGTGGAAGAAGTTTCAGGAATGCCTCTTCCAAGCTTGGTCCTGACTTTTCTCCAACTGGTCACATGGAAAGATCCTCACATCCTCAGCAAGAGGAGGAAAGAGCTCCTCTCCGGCGGTCATATGCAGGCGTATCACCATCTCTTTATGTAATGCCTTCTCCAGCTTGACTACTGTTGTAGGAAAATCTTTGAAGTGAGTGGTTCTCACACGTGACCCTTCCAAAGGGTGTGTATAACGTGGACTCTCATGAATTGGCCTGCTGGGCCTGGCAGCTCAGGAGACAAAGGAGCTCATGTTCTGAATCCCCTGGAGCTATAACCTGAAGCTCAGTTTGAAACTTTGTAAGTAGTCAAATCAAAATATGAAGAACCTCCCATGAGCACACTCTCCGCGATCACAGAGCTCCAGTGCTGACCCTGTGAGCTAGGACTCAGGCTCGTGGGGTGTGGCGGGCTCTGGGGGACAAGGCCAGCGGCCTCCTCTGCGCAGGATCTCAGGGAGTCTGATCTGTGTGCTATGCTTGGGCTGACCTTTTGCACCTCAGTCTGAACATTTGGAAAATTAATGGAAATAAAATATCAGAGAGGAATTTAGAGAAGTAGCTGAATTGACAGAGACAAATACATCAGTCTAATCACCTAATCACACTGAAATGTACCCATTACAGTTTGTAATTAGGCCTTGCTGTTTTCAATTATGAATGGTAGCATCGTGTGGACACATGCCGGATCGAAGTAGGTCTGAGATGCACTGAAGTGTTGTACAATGTAAGTAGAAATCTCTTACAATCTGAGTTGGAAATAACACCATTACAGGAAGAGCCAACAGTTACTGGTTATTTAGAAGGCATGATCAAAACATAGAGCAAATGCTTTAAAACCTTAAAGAGCTCTTGGTTCTGGCCCACCTGGTGAACTACTTTTAATTCCAAGGAGAAAGCGGAAGCGCCACGGACAACGACGGCGAGGGGCTGAAGCTGCAGAAGCGTGAAGGCGAGCTGTGCAGAGCAGGGCTACGCGGACGTGAAGAGGCCCTGAAAACCTTCCAGCCAATAAAGGGTGAAACGTGCCTAGAAGGGTGCAAATTTTGGGGTGATTGGTCAAAAAAATTGTCACGGACTTTAATACAGTGGTTCAGTAGAAAAGGCTGAAGACTGCACTTGTCTATGTTGAAAATGCCCAGATTGCAGGGAAAAAGCTCAGGAGCTGTATCAGGTGGGTAAGTTTCCAGCCAGCGTAAAGCCAGCGCCAAAGAACTGGGCAAAGATTTGCCTCATGTCCACGGAGACTGGCAAAGGAGAGGCCGTGGAAGCAAAACTCCTGCAGGGGCCAGGCAAGGAGATGCCAGGGCAGGGTGGCCGTAGGCGGACCCCGAGGAAAGCCTGAGGGGAACTGGTTCTGTTGCTGTTGTTGTTTTGAAGAGTAAAAACAAAAGCAAAAACAAATTGCAGAAACAAGGTGACATACAATAATAGGTACGTTGCAGATTTTCAAAACAAGATTAGCAAAGAAAAAATGGTTGTTATATTATCTATTTTATCATCAAAACTGTTGCTCAGATTAACAGACATAGTTATGCAAGATTGGGCAAATAATTGGATGTTAACACTTGCTTTCAGTAAACCTTAGTTTTTTCTTGTCTTTTTACTTTTTTAAATTTATTTTAAAGAGAGTACAGCTGGCGAGATAGCCCAGTAGAATAAGCACTTGCCTGGCAAGTGCAAGGGCCTGAGTTCAATCCCCGGTTCCTCAAAAAAATAAAATAAAGAGGGTGCTTAGACCAAGATGAGAGGTATCCGTCCATGATTTTTGTATTACACACTGCTAATCCACAACACAGTTGCTTAGATCACAGATATCAGCAGACAGCATTAGTCAACATGAAAATGCTGAACATTAGCTACTATTTTTTAAGTACTGATGTAAATTACTAGCACAATCATCTCAGCTATCCTGTATATATATTTGCATTACTTTCCCCCTTCCTTTTTTCCTATCTTTTCTCCTTTCTCTTGTCTTCACTGTTTAGTCCTTATGTTCAGTTTCTTTCTGTTTTACTATATCTATGTTACCTTTCATGTTTCATTTATTCTTCCAGGTACTGACGATGGGGAGATAATACAATATTCACATACATGAGTCTGATTTATTTCACTTATAAGTGTGGCCTCTAGTTGCATCCACTTACCTATAAGGGCTTCAAGTTTGTCTTTCTTTATAGCTGAGGAGTACTCCATTGTATACAATGCTTTTTTATGTATTTAGTACAGGGTCTACAGGATCTCACTACACAGATCAGACTTGTAGTGAAACTTCCTGTTTTATAACTTCCCAAGCACTTGGATTACAGGAGCATGCCACCAAGCCCAATCTCAGTCACAGTCTCAGCATGCCCTAGGGACAGGTCTGGCACTACAGGTTGGGGACCAAACCCCTGGCCCCAGCATCTGCCTAAACAGGTGCTTTAATCCACTGAGCTATCTGGCTGGCCCAGACTCCATTGTATAAAAATACCACATCTTTTTCATCCATTTCTCAGATGATGGACATTTTGGTTGTATCCAGGATTTGGCTATAACAAATTGTGCTGCTATAAACACGGGTGCACATATATCCTATGGTATGATGTTTTCATCTCTTTGGGGAAAATATTCAGAAGGAGAATAGCTGGATTGGATGGAATTTCGAGTCCTAGCTTTTTGAGATGTCTCCACACTGGTTTTCACAGTGGTTGTACCAGTCTACATTCCCACCAACAGTGGAGAAGAATTATTGTTTGCCCACAACCTCTCCAGTGTTTGTTATTAGTTGAATTCTTTATGATAGCCATTCTTTCTCAGGTGAATATTGTTTTAATTTGTGTTTCTCAAATGGCCAGTGCTGTAGAACTTTTTTTTTCATGTGTTTATTTGCCACTTGTATTTCTTCTTCTCAGAAGTGTGTATTCATTTCAGAAGCCCATTTTTTTAATTGAGTCTTTAAATTTCGAGGGCCCCTTTTTTATAGTTCTTTATATGTTCTAGATAAAAGACCTTTGTCAGAGTGATTGCTGGCTAAGATTTTTTTCCCAATTTGCGGGTTGTCTTTTCACTCTGTTGATGATTTATTTTGACATGCAGAAACTTCTCAATAAGATAAGATCCCAGTTATTGATTCTTTGAAATATTTCCCATGCAATTTGGTTTTTTTTCATGAACTGTCTACCTATCCTTGTGTCTTCAAGATTTCCAGCTACTTTCTTTTCCAGTATATTTAGTGTTTCTGTTTTAATGGTTAGAACTTTAATCCATTTTTACTTTAATACGTGGTGACAGAGCCAGATCTAGTTTTAGTTTTCAGCATGTAAAGAGCCAGTTTTTCCAGCACCATTTGTGAAAGAGGCTATCTTCCTTCCAGAAAATGTTTGATCCCTTTGTCAGAGATAAAATGCCTGAGTGTGTTGGTAGTTGTGTCTGCACCTTCTAATCTGTTCCACTGATCCCTGGGTCTGCCAGATACCAGGCAGTACCATGCTGATTTTATCACAGGACCTTTGTAGCATAATTTCAAGTCAGGGGTTGTAATGCCTCCTGCCTTGCCTTTGTCGGCCAGGATTACCTTTGCTATTCTAGGTCTTTCCTGGTTCCAAATAAATTTTAGAAGTGTTTTCTCTATATCTGTGAGGTACATTGATAGTATTTTAGTAGGGATTGCATTAAATTTGTATAACAATTTTAGGAGTATGGCCACTTTTGTAATGTTGTTTCTTCCTGTCCAGGAGCAAGCAATATCTTTCCATTTTCTGAAATCCTCTTCAATCTAATTGTTCAGAGTACTGTAATTTTCATTGTATAGATATTTACTTCTTTTGTTAGATTAACTTGTAAGTATTTCATTTTTTGATACTATTGTGAAGGATATTATTTCTCTAATTTCTCTCTCAGTGTGTTTGTTCTCTGTGCAGAGAAATACTATTGACTTTTAGGTGTTGACTTTGTATCCTGATATGCTACTGAATTTGTTTACTAATTCTAGGAGCTTCTTGG